>JACXGK010000104.1:40494-124657 GCA_016801125.1 Novumbra hubbsi | reverse complement strand
AACGGCACTTTCTGGCTTGTTTTTGTCAAACATCCAGTTAAATATTTTGGGCTCAAACTGATTTTTTTTTAAGTTGATATATTTCAAACGTCACTGCATTGAATGTCCTCCTTTAAAGCCTCTGTTGGTTTCCACGTCCTTGGAAGCTGGAAGGTGGAATATCGACCCTACGGATAATCATTAACACTGCTTTTACAACATTTGTCCAAACGGACTATTGGTATCAGTGTCTCATCTTCACGTTTGTAAAATATGCTGATGAACAAGGCAAATGTACTAACAGCAAGATCCTTTGATAATCTGTTCATCTCATCCATTGAACTGAAATCCTGTCTTCAGTGTCCGTCTTTCCTCTCATTCCCAAAGCCTAAAATGAAATCCCATTGAACATCCATGGGGAGATCAGTTGACGTCCACTGAAAGCCCTCATCCAGATGTTTCCCAAGAAAACTCGAAGCTGTGAAATACTGAATGAAGGGTCAGTCTACTTATGTACATTAAATAATACTTTTATTTTAAATAAATTGGCACTGTATGCTAAAACGTGTTTCCGCATCGAGATATTGTGTATAGGTTTATTGCCCCAAAATGTTTTTATTATTTATAAAATGCCATGTACAAGGCCCTGTACCTCACTACAACACCTCACTTCCAAAAAGGGAAACTCAATTCCAAAAACCCTAAATTGTGCTCATACATTTGAATTATTAATTGCAACGTGATTAGAGACGAGCAAACATTATGGCACCATAATTCTGGCGTTCAATTAGCAATGTTGTGCTAGGCCCATGTTCTTTAGGGAAGTCGATTTCCATGCTCAATCACATTACGCATGGTCTTAAACCACATGCCTCCACTTTCAGTGATTGGGTTAACTACCCACAGATGGACAACACTGTGCCCAGCCGATCAAAGTCATTTCCAACGCAATCAATCATCTGTGTGGGCCCTCACAGAAATGAGACAATGTCGGGAAGAAACACATTCAAGGGAAAGAAAGACATTTCCAAAACTTAAAAATGCATGATTTATTATAAATGTTTAACGAATTGTTGCAGGGTTGAGTGCAACATGCCCCATGGAACACAAAATCAACTGGTAACAGCAGATATTTATTAACTCAGCATATGTCCTTTCACAGCATGACTATTTACCAATCACCCTCCCATGGGATATTTGAAATTAGAAAGAAGTAACAATTACAGAGATTCATCGTGACACTTGAAAGAGCTATTAATTATAGCCAATGGCATGTGCAACAGCGGTCTCACATGTGTGAACAGGGCAAATGCGCAAGTAATGCTTATAGAATCGCAATCAATATGGTACTGGCACCTAAATATGGAATTGTGAAGAAGTCAACCTGAAATGTATTACAAATGTTCGCAAGTGCTTAGATATCTTACCGTCATAACTCGCCTCTGAGAGTCCAAACTGCTCAATGACCTTGATAAAAAGAACCAACGCCACCAAAACAGCAATCATCTCCAGTCCCTCCAGGTTCATGGTGATCCTGGGACTGAAACATACCAGGGCATCGTGTCCGTCCATAGGCCATTAAACTCCGCTGATAAAAACCAGCATCTCAGGATTGATGAGGCACAAACGAGAGAGAGAGAGAGAGAGAGAGGGAGAGAGGAGGGAGAGAGAGAGAGAGAGAGAGGGAGAGAGAGAGGGAGAGGGAAGAGTGGGTAAGCGGGATGTAAGGAGGAAGAGCGATGGGACGAACAGAGAAGAAAGAGTGAAGGAAGAAGAGAAACATTTGAACTAGAAAAGAGAGAGATGGAAAGAGTAAGTTGACGGAGAGATGGAGGGACCGAGCGAGATTCAAATAAAAGAGACAGAACCCCAACGTTGCCAGGTGCTGTGGGGATAACCAGCCCTTGTTATCAACCGCCCACGTTGCCAGGTGCTGTGGGGATAACCAGCTCTTGTTCTCAACCACCCACGTTGCCAGGTGCTGTGGGGATAACCAGCGCTTGTTATCAACCGCCCACGTTGCCAGGTGCTGTGGGGATAACCAGCTCTTGTTATCATAATTTCTTTTTTTTTATGTGGTCTTCCAGAAACGGAAGTAGTGTATGATATAAGACAGTCACTGGTCTCATAATCAAACTGTTTTTCTGGTATTTATGTAATTATGCTGTTCGCTATAAATGTATGATTTCTTTTTAGCAGAAGAGCAGACTGAAAACACATTGACATTTACAGCAATGACCTGGGAGCCATTAGGGTTAACAGCCTGGCTCAGGGACAGAGTGTTTCTAAGTTTGACTTACATTATATTATAGTACATTACAAATCTTTTTTTCTCTTTTTTCTGAAGCAGACAGGATAAACAAGCCTATTGGAAGATGGGAGTGATATGGTCAAATTGGAAAGCCCTTCCCATGTGACACCTCACACCTGAATGCTGTTTTTCACAACAACCAGGAAGGTGTTTGGTGAATATGAAATTAGAAGAGCTTCTGTAAAAGGTGTGTCCTCCACATTAACACATCACTACAAATCACAAAAGACAGAGCAACAGAAACAGCTCTGTTTCCCTACAGAACCAACATATTCTTTCTCTACGCCATCAACATGGGCCTACACCACGGTCAACCCTACTCTAAAAACCCAAATGCAAGGACAATATTTGTGGACTCCACGTTTAACGCCATCCTCCCAGAACTACTATCTCTGTAAGTGGCTCAATTGCTACCTGACCAAGTGGACAACACATGTGAATAGGGTAAACGCATGTTTCAAACTTCATCCCTATCAACTTTGTTTAACCACAGATTAAAAAATGTACCTCTGACAGGAAAAGACAGTGTCAGGTCAGTAATGACAAACAGCTGAACAGTAACAACCCCTAGTGTTTCCCACTTTCAGTAATCAGCGTGGCGCCCTGCTACTGCGAAATCGTGATGTGCCACCGCAGAAAAACGGTACCTTTCAATTATCTTCTTCTACCAAGCTGTGAGCAGTTTAAAATCGCACAAACCTCAAGCAACCACATCCTGCACCTGAAGTTTAGAGTATCCAGCTAGCGAATCCTGTGTCTGCGCATATACATTGAATGTTTTGAGTGTTTTAGAGAATGTCTTGTTCACGTTACCTGCTTGCATTAGAAATGACTGAAAAGCAAGATATCCCAAATAAATCAAAGGGTGAGAAGAATAATGCAAAGGGCCTTATTAAGCAAATATAATCCCAGGCCTGGAACATAACAAAGACCACCCAGGATTTGCATGATGGCATTTGCCTCATTTTCTTGTGCAAACATCCATTCAAGATATGCCCTCATTATACCAGCTCTCGACATGTTCTCACAGAAGACACAAAGAAAGACAGGGGTGAGATATCAAGTTACCAACGATTTCTAAACGACTCATATGTTGGGAGGCGTTAAGCAATGCTTGATTACAAATGAGTATTTAGCTCCCAGTACATTCCTTGAAATGGAATCGTGCAAAATTACATTAAATATTTTTTTCATTCAGTTCCTAGAGAATATTGCTAAGCATTAAATTAAACTTTCCGGAAATTCACACAAATAAAAGTATGAGTCTACTATTTTGTGTTCAATGGGTTCAACATACCAACATCCTCATAGTAATAGCTTTTCCACTGTAAGTAGCATGACACATTGTAGCTAAGCTGTGGTCCATTCTGAGATTCAGTTCCATTACATATAAAAGCATGTATTCTTACTCCTAACGTAATATGCTAGAATTCAAGTGAAACTAGCATTCATGGTATACACTAAGCCTCAGTAATAAATCGAACTACCTTGTTTTGGGCATACCTATCCATCATGCAACATTTAGATGCTTAATAGCTTATAAAGGCTATATCAATTATAATGTGTTAGACCCAGCAGCGCATTGCCGCAGCTTAATCACAGTAAACAGTGGTCCACTTCCTTCCATCACAGGTTGTTTTAGTTCTTTGTGGGATTTTGCTGCCATCCAATGATCACAGAGAGAAATAGCAAGGCTTGGTGGAATTCACCACAATGTATTACAAACTTCATGCTATTCAAAGAATATATAATATGAATTAACAAATACATAAAATGTATAACAGTCAGCGCTCCATATAAAAACTAGCTACAATTGGACATTTTGCTAAATACTGCCATCCCGCTTTATACTAGACATAGTTCATCAGTGATCACTGATCACTTTTTCCAGGTTTTTATTAACCTACTATATTAACAAACATATTGACAAGTTTAATACTTTAAATTCCAAATTGCCATATTCATAGTTTTAAAGTAGTTTTCATAAGTGTTTGCTTTTATATAGTAAAATTAAAGAATTGTGGGCATGAGGCACATAGTCCAAACTGACTACTAGAGGGCTATAAAAGGGGCTATAAAATGCTTCATATTAAAAAGGTATTTTGACAACGAAGTAATCAAGAGCCTCATTGCCGAAGTAATTCTGGAGCCATCCCTTTAACATTGGGTCTCCCACAAACATTGGGAGGTCCAATATAACCAACTTCTAGAGCACCGAGGTTGTCAAAGTGCCTTGTTGTTTTCTTTGCCCGTTTATTGGTAGGCCTGTTGGGGATGGCCTCACAGCAATTAATCTGCGTTGTAAAAAGACTTCATAGCATTGGTCAGTATGTACCCTAAAGAGAAAAGTGATCTATTCCAAGAGGCAAGCTCTCGCGTCAAGGACCTTGACGCGTTGAAGATGAAAACAAGCATGGGTGACGCGCACAACTACAAAGTCCACACCTGTTATCCTGCTGTTTCAATTTAAATTTTTGTGTCAGCACACCAATACTTTGTTTGAGAAGTAAGTTAAATCTCCACCTTGAGTACGTTCAATCTCAATATTTTATCCTACATGGTCTGGTTTGTAAATATTTCATGTGATTACTCAATTCCTGAATGGACTGCCAATGCTTAACCACATGAAAAGATAAAGACTTTGCACTCAGCAATAAGACTGACAGGTTGTTTTATTTAACAATATATATCAGGTAGCTACTCTTCCCTATTTTAACTTCTATACTCAATTTAACAACTTTAATGTTGACATGCCTTTGTCTCCCGTAACTTGCCAACAAAGCTTCCTAAAAAATAAGTAAACTTAGAAAACTGTAAATGATTTGAAAGAATCTGTGACATGAATCTGCCAATTCCAGAAATTTTGAAAACAAAGCCATATTCTAATTAGCGAATAAACATAATTAAGAAAAGATGCTATTTGAAGTGGGGTATTTTCCAAATATTTTGTTATGGTCTGTGTCTTTATGATCAGTGTGTTTGGAGTCTACCTATTTGGAAGTCTACTGCCAAACAGGAGATTTAAATTAAGGATAAAATGTTGGTTCATCAGTACCACCAATTGCCGTAGAAGAACTAGCTACTGCTAGTTCTGTTAGTCTGTCTGTCAGCTTGCTGTCTCTGCAATCTATCCTTTTTACCAGCTGTAAATGAAAGGAGCCTCGGCAGAAAGCAACTCATTAGCGAAAACATATGTTAGCCCGCTAGTTATTAACTCAGCGGCAGTTTCTAGTGAACTAGCATTTGTCCCAATTAATGTTGAATGGCTGGCTCAGTTGCCAAGGGCATCATCATCATGTTATTATTATCATATAAAGTTGGATCCTAATAACTGTTGCTAATGTGTACAGGCCCATCTAGCTAAAACAGATGTCATGCATCTCCAGGAGCTTAAAGTATTAGGCAACATTTGACTTGTGCATTAGGGAGTTTGCACATTTCGGAGATTTTGAACAAAACGCACACCAAAAAAGGCTGATCAGTGCAAACATTCACTTTTTCCTTGCACAACCATTCAGCTCCTTTTGACAGCGGAAATGAACTCAAGTACAGACCTCCAATTACGTCCCAGGGTCAATTGAAGCTTTGTCGTTTCTATGTGATGGTTAATGCTAAGTGCAGAGCACACTCCTACACCAACCCCCTCTAACAAACAGAGCCTGAAAAGATCAAGTCACAGCGAATGACGTTGCTAACAAGCCCACCACACTCAAGCTTAGACCCACAATTAATGAAACCACCATAACTACCCTGTAACCTCTTTTTACCTTGGAAAACACTTCCGGGGATCAAAACCCACTCACAAACAAACTCTTAAGACAGCTAGCGCGTGCGACGTCCACCACAAAATGCTTGTCATCTAGACCTAGAGACAGAATGGCGTAGAACTAGAAACGCCAATGTTCGGATTATCCGCGCCAACCCACCGATTGTGTTGAACCACCA
This sequence comes from Novumbra hubbsi, assembly GCA_016801125.1. Lineage (NCBI taxonomy): Eukaryota > Metazoa > Chordata > Actinopteri > Esociformes > Umbridae > Novumbra > Novumbra hubbsi. Next base: position 118,422 of record JACXGK010000104.1, on the reverse strand, counting down.
CGGCTTGCCTAAACCATCACAACTGTGCTCCTCCAAACCCACTAAGAGGGGGTCTGAAAGGAGCAGAGAGGAGTTGGAGTGTACAGGTCGGCGAAGCGCTAACTAAAACAGTGTCTCTTCACGTGGGTAAGAGCAGCCTTGCTAATTAACGCGAGCGGTTGGCGTGGGTGCAGAGTGGCACTTTGGGCTTCCACACCGTGTGTTTACCCATGAGTCGGCCCAATTCATCCATGACGGTCCCAGGAGCAGAAACCCGCGACCGAACACTCAACTTGGAATCTCATGCATATGCATGCACATGCACATGGGTCTTTATGGGAAACGCGTGGTGATATGGAATAGAATTATTAAATGGCTCATTACAAAGCTGAGCACAGCAAGTACTCGTTCTGCCCGGCATTTCGGAAAAGAAAATGATAGGTTCTCATAAATTACGAGTCTCATAAAATGTCCTGGCGATATAAAATGTCCTGGCGGACATTTAATATCCTAAAATAAGGATATCTTTTTAAGTAATTGACAGTAAACTGGCATTTTACCAAGTCGTGTGCTCTCAACTGGGTGCTGAAAAGTGCTTGCAGTGCAAAGAGCTGTCCAGACTGATCAATTGCCTACGAGAGATAACCAGACCCCCTTTTCCATTCATTCTGCTTTCAACCTCAATACAGCAATGCAATATGACGAGTTATGATGAGTGTGATTCATTCACAGTCCCGTAGAGCAGGGCTCTCAAACCGCTTCCACGGAGGGCCGAGTGTCTGCAGGTTTTAGTTTTTTCCTGTAAATTGGTTTCAGGTTCAGACCTAAATAACCAGGTGAGGGTAGACCTAACCAATCAGTGACATAATTAATCAATCAAGTACAAGGTGAGAGTGAAAACCTACAGACACTCGGCCCTCCGTGGAACCGGTTTGAGACCCCTGGCGTGGAGCCTCAAACCCCATTAGATAGAACACCCAACAGCACCACCAGCACTCGTTCCAGTCATGACCTCTACCACCTTCTGCCGAACCCCCTAGTTCACTGTGCTCAAATTTGGCCTCGTTAGACTTGATTTTAAACCTGCGATTCAAACAACAAGTAAGCACACGATGCACCACTTTCTCTGTAAACAGCTGAGGATTGACCACCCAGGAGGAAACGGGCTGTTTATTTTGTGCTCAAGGCAACATTATTTACAAACAGGGTTTAGATCGAGTCAGGCGGTTCAAATAAGATCATGAGAAATGTATGTTATGTTTTAATACAACCAATGGTTGCTTATTGTCTGTGTGAAGTCATTCCAAAATAGGTTAAACCAATCCTTGATTGGTCCATTTGGAACTAATAAACTACTAAATACAAAAACTGTAAATAATACAGTGAGTTTCATGGACTGGTGGTCTGGGACATTAAATCATGCAGGATTATCATTCAAATCCGGCAGAACATTAATGCTAATGTCAAAAGGGGATCTAAGAATGAAGCATAGATTTAAAGAAAAACATTAAATGTTCCAGAGAAAAACATGTCACAGAGAAAAAGCACAAATTGTAAATCATTTACAGATGCGGATATTTCTATGCATTCCTAATCATTCGAAACAAAACAAATACAAATGTCCATCCACTTCCAACTACCTTCGGTTAGTTTTCTGCCTCCTGTCTCCCCCTTGACACCCTCCCACCCACAACTCCCCCCATCACCTACCTTTCCTCTTGCGCCTCTGATCTTTCTGAAGGGAGAAGATCACCATCAAAGCACCCATGTTTCTCCTTCCCCCGTCGTGCTCGGTGACTCAGAAGTCCTGCGTCGCTGCCGGTTTTCACACGGCTACAGCTTTACACTTTTACTGGCTGGCACGTAGAGCGGAGTTGACGAGCTTCAACTACCAACTGAGTCACCGGTCCGAGTTGCCCAGCTTTCCCTTTAGTCCAGCAGCGGGAGTGTCGAGCGGGAGGCGATCGCACGTGCTTCCACTTTCGAATTTCGGCCCTCCTCCTTTTCCCACTGAAAGGGAGCGCTTCTGACCAGGGTGCCACAGCCGGGCTCCTCAGCACCACTTGAGCACCTAGATTGATTTCGCTTTCTGAGCGGGAGCCAGCAGCTTGCTGTTGGAATATCGAGACGCCACTCTTTCAACACGTACAGCTTCGCAGATGGGAAGAAAGGGAGGATTAGCTGCTCGCAGTGAGTGAGCGTGAATCCTTTAACTGAAGCCCACTTGCGGTGAAATAGAGTGGGCTCCCCGTTTCATTGCCGGTGACATTAAACCGCATCTCCAGCCGTCACTTTCAGGCTCATAATCTTGTGCCTGTCAAATGGTTTCTCAAGAATTGGTGGAACCAAAATGGTTTTGATCGTCAGGTGGGGACCCAGCACCATTAGGGATACGTACCTAGAGGGAACTTGGGCCTCATTTGAAGAAGGAACAATATGACCTCTTTGAAAATAACTTTTTTCCTCAGTTATCTCGAAAATTCCCGACCATGTTGGAAAAACCTCTTTGTGTTCAAAGCGCTTGCTGTGTTTGACGGGGTGCTTTCAAACGTGCCCGGCGTCAAGTAAATGTATCCGTTTGTTTATATCACACAGAGCATTTCAGGGTAACAGGGGGAGGAAGAACAGAACTCTGAACTACCTGTCAAACCAGGACGATAGCTTGGAGTACACTCTTAACTGTTCAACTCAATATAACATTAAGTTATAAGTCCAAGCTACTTTCATCTTCCTCTTCCACATGTGACCAATGCCAAAAGGAGCTAGTAACATTGCCCCAGACCTTGATCCTAACATGCCTAGCTACCAACCAGGAATCTTGGGGATTGTGATGGAACCACAACTAAAGTCTGTTTACAACCATCCCAATCATAAGCTACAGGCTACTTGCCCACTAGAGGTCATACACCAGGTTAAACAGGAACCTGTAGATGAGAGTCAACCCTCGTTCCCAGGGCACTCAATGTCCATTGTAAATGATACTTTCAAGATAGCTGGGCTATATACTTATTGAACAAAGAACAGATACAAGGAGATCCTCAGATCGAACCAGGATCTATTTTACAGATCAACGGAGAGTCCTATGATCTGTAAATGACTTGCTCAGTGACCAGGGTCACAGCAGGATCCCTTTCATAGATGTGACCCAAAAACATAAGCCTGTTTAATATTTGGTCACATATCAAATGTACACGTTCTTTGGAATGTTAATGTCAAGATGATTCTGCAAGTTTCAAAGCTCCAGTGTGATTAATGACCTACAACAACACTATTTATCTATAAAAATGTTTTGAAACTCTCTGAAAGAAAATATGTATCAGTGAATTGGTTAACATGCTACATTCAGGAAGAAATCAAAATATTCTGAGCAAAACTTCATGTATGAAATTATTTATCAACACCCAATCGTATTTGCATCGCTCTGCAGATAACGCTTATATGAAATGTGCTTATCACAAGCAACTCAACTATTTTGCTTAACCCACCATACCATTCAACTTCTTCTTCAAAACTTTATGACAAAAAATGCTCATAAATACAATGCGGGTATTATTTTAATCATATAAATTATATGAGGCACTGACCAATCACTTTAAACATATGCAATCTAGCTGGTACACCATCAATATCTAAAATAAATTGATCATTTATACTTCTAATAACTACAGCACATACCAATAACAGGAAAAGGTAGCATTTATCTTTTTTTATTTATAGTCCTTAAACAGGCCTATATAGACCCACAATCCTGGCATTTTAAATGCCATGCTGTACCAGCTGAGCTACGCAGGACCTGAATGTCTCAGGGTATAATTATACCTTTGTAACTTTCATTCCTTAATTACTAAATTCGGATAACTTATAAACATTCAGAAAACATGGGAACAGCATGTAATCGAAGATCCTGCTTAAGAAGGTAAAACCATAAAACGATATTATTCCTATTCAATACATTGATATGCCAAAAGCATAAAGCACCTTGCATTCAGCTGTTGGGCTGTGAATGATGAGTGTTTAAAAACGGAATTTGAATTCATTGTTGAATGTTTTTCTAGGCTACACATTCAAACTCCCTCTACCAGATCCAAACCTTTATTAAACCTACCCAGACAACCTTCAAAGACGCAATTTTTGTATTTTGGTTTCAGGAGACTATTTCGGTCCCACAGCCGCCCTGCCAGAACGCTTAGTCGTCTCTTCATGGAACCTCCACGCCGGCAGCCAATGAAGAAAGCCAGCGGCCGCAATCAAGCACCGATTTTCCCAACCAATTATTCCCCTTGATGCCTTTATGGTGTACCCACTGCCAGCCTCCTATGGATAGGAGTAGGTAGAAGGGGGTGTGCGTGGTAGGCCATTATGAAAACACTATGTACGGGGCTCCCATAGAAATCTACCTGACAGTGTAGCATCAGGAGCACAGTGAAGGTCAAAGGCCATTCGGGCCACGCGCGGCCCTGGAACTACACTGTAAATAGATTTGATTCAAGGAGTCGGAGTCTGAGCTATTGGGGCCTTTGTACACCTGCTTGACAACTAAATTACAAGAACCGCTCTGACAAGTTTAGAAACTCCGCCGTAGGGAACGGGGCTACTGTCCCTTTTACATTGCTTGCTGCAACCCCCAGTGGCGATTGTCAAAGCATTGGACTCAGTAGGGATCGTTGATCTATTTTAATCTGGGATGTTTGCAGAGCAAACGTATTAGGCTTTATTAAACATCTAAAGGCACTACATCAAGTGCCAAAACATAAAAAGCCAACACAGAAATAATTGCAGATCTCTCCCAACTGTTTAGATCCATAGACATCTGCCAACTGCTGGAGACAACTAACATCTCCAAACTGTTTAGAGCTACAAACAGCTGTCAACTGCTTGAGACAGCTAACATCTCTAAACTGTTCAGAGCTACAAACAGCTGTCAACTGCTTGAGACAGCTAACATCTCTAAACTGTTCAGAGCTACAAACAGCTGTCAACTGCTTGAGACAGCTAACATCTCTAAACTGTTCAGAGCTACAAACAGCTGTCAACTGCTTGAGAAAGCTAACATCTCCTAACTGTTCAGAACTGCAGACAATTCATATCGCTCTGAACAACATATGGCTTCTATCGTCCCCAAACCATGAATAGATCCTTAAAGATTTTCACAGCTGATGATGTACATCTCCTGATGTATGGATGTATTGTTTTTGTCCTACTAATGTTACAGTGTGGTTGCATGAGGTATTTCACATTTTCTTTATGATTAGGACCTATTGGATGTAGTATTGTTTATTCATATGTAATTGTTTTATAAATTGAAATTGACAATGCATTTTTTAAACTGCATGATTATTTGAATATATTCCCCTATGGGCACTCATGTTTTTTAATTCCGAGCAAACAGAGTCACCCACAAAGATCCATTCTGACCAGTATGACTGTTTCTAATGTACAAACCCAGAGCTGACAGTTCATTCCACTGGCATCATGAAGTTACTGTGGGGCTATAAGCAATCAGTGTCACGTTGGCGGGACAAGTGCTTTCTCTGTACACTAATCAATAAAAGCAGCTACATTCCCAGAGTGCAGAATACAATTGGTTGGGGTTAGCTTTTTTTCTTTTGGTGCTAATGCTAGGCTCGAAGCCAAAAGAAACCTTCTGTCAATGGTGGAAAAAGCAACTGTAACAATAGGCCAAGACATTCTTCAGGCATGTGTAATCAACCTCTCAGGTATCCTGAATGATTAAATAGGCTACAAAAGAATCACTTAAAGGACAGTTTCTTAGTCATATTGTTCTATGCAACCTCTTGGCCGGGCACGTTTCAGGAATGACGCCACTCATGTTACGGGACTGATTGTATTATCTGTAATGACCGGATGAGTGCCTACGCATACTGGTTGAGTGCGTTCGAAGGTCTCAGGGAAGTCTTCTTCAATGTTGACAGAATTGGAACCAGGGCAAGAGGGCAGTGAGGCTAGGGATTAGTGGGTCCTTGTTGACTGTTTTATAGGTTCTCCACCACGTTGCCTAAACGCGCCTACAACAATATCCTGAGAACAGAAACTGTCCAGTGGAACCACAGTAACCAAATTCTGTGTGCGGTCAAAAATGTCCCAGCGTCCTCTTATTTGAAGTTGGCCACAGCGAGAGGGGACCGCATGGTTCCATGGTAGGGCCCTCGTTGAGTAAAGCATACCACCGATTGTTCTCAACTTATCGAGATGCGTTGCTTTTTTTTCTCCATTTAAACCAATTTGGTCATTTTGTGTCCAAACATGAATTATTAAAAGGTATGTAGTGTCCTAACCAACGTCAAGCCCCCCCATTGAGTGACAAATAGGAGTCATGGTGATTATCCAGCAGCACTGGCGAAGGGGAATGTTCCCCAGGGGTGAAAACGACTTGATACCAATGGATGAGTAACTGCAAGTGTGGACAGACTTAGAGGATTTCTGAAGGTTTTTAGGCATCTGTAAAACGCTTTAGCTTGGCCTTATTTAGGTTCCACCCAGGTTTAAAGAGGCAATTGCCGTAATAAATTCTGTCTTAGCAGCACAAAAAGAACGAAGCAAACTGCCATGTTGAAAAAAAAGGTTTTTGTTGACGTCAAAACCGGCAATGGGGGAAAAGGCCTAAGTAACAACAATGCAGAGTAGTACCACCTTTTGTACAGCAGAGGGAGCTACAGGCTTCCAGTAGAGAACGGGCATACTAAAAAACATTAAGTCACAGTTCTCACCATTTCCAGTATGTCCCAAGGTGTATCAGACGTTTTCAATTAACTTAATAACACAACCTAACAACCTACCATTACTGTCAAGGCCCTGTGACGGACCAGCATCTTCTTTACGGGGCTACACTAGCTGCAATTTTCTCAATAAAAGTGTCTGCTAAAAAGTTGTAAATATAACCATTCCAAGTGTCCTGTCCATGGAACATTGGCTCAGAAAGGCACACTTGTTTTAATGTTCAACACTTAGATGAGGGATACTGCTACAGGGGATATAGACTAAATATAAATGGTGGATAAGACAGTGACAAAGTGAAAGGATTTTCATAACAACAACAGCATATATGTCTCCTTTAAAAAAAAACACAGACCTGTCTTTATTTTTGTAACATTAAAGTTCAACAATCTGTTGAGCAGGTCAGCGGTAAAGGTTGCTCAGCTGTGTACATTTTTAATGGGGTTTTTGTGCCAAGGTCAATGGGCAAACTTTCTGTCTTTCTGTCTGACTCTTCAGATAGCAGCAGCCATTTCAAATGAGTGATTTAGACGATACTCTGACAGCAGTGTAGCCTTTTCTGCTGGATTTGCAGACTCCAAGCAGATCACTCCTTAAGTAAAAGGAAGTGTAGTGCTTGGAGATACTCATTTAGCATGTTCAGCAGTATCATAAGGACGTTTAACCAAATTGTTAAGTCAAATGAAAGATTTCTTTTACATGCCGGATCTAGCCAGTAGGATAGTAGAATTCCAAGGAATGGCTTCTCCAAAGAACCGAAATGACATTAGGTATTACAATCACCTTCGTGGCAACAGCAACAGATTAGAATTCACATAATGAGTCTTTGTTGAGGTGCTGCCTACTTAAACATACAGTGATTCAGAAAGAACTCAGACCTCTTCACTCTCTCCACATTTCATTGAGTTTCGTATATTTTCAACACATTCATTTAGTAAATGATCTCTTTGTCAATCAATCTACACTCAACCCCGCACAATGACGAAGCAAACATATTTCTAGACATTTTTCTGCCAAAACATAAAAGCTCTCATGTACATAAGTATTCTATCCCTAAGTACTTTGTAGTAACTTATTTTGTCCTTTTGGTCAGGTTCTCACACCTGCATTTGGGCAGAATCTCCCATTCATCCTCACAGTTCATCTCAGGTTCTTGCAGATTAGGTTGGGAGCGTCAATGAATTGCAATCCTCAGGTCTCCAAGCAGAAGTTTCACTTCAAATCTAGTTGGCCACTCAAAAAGCATTCACAGACCCAAAGTCCTAAAAACACTTTGTCAGTGTCTTGATTTTAGTCTCATCAGACCAGAGAGCGTTTCACAATGTCCTTTAGGCTGTAATTTATATGCATTTATATGCATCTTACTCATTAGTCCACTCTACCAAAAAGCCCTGATTATTGGAGTGCTGCAGAAATGATTTGTTAATTTTCCCAAGACGAGCCCACTGTGATTGTAGGACTTTTTATTAAATTGATTTTGCCACAGGTGGACTCCAGGTTCTAGAGGCATCTAAACGGTGATCAAAGGGCACGGGATAAATCCATTTCGAGTGTCTAAATATTTGTTAACATATAAAACAAACATATAAAAATTAGCTTTGTCATCTCGGGGTATTTTGTGTAGATTGATGGCAAAAATACTATAACTATAAAGGTGGGTTAGGGTGTGGGGTGTTATTACTAAAGAGGGTATGAGAAGACTAAATGCGAACTGATTGAGCGCTCCAGTGAGTCGAGACTCTTTCCCGAGCAGCGGTTGGTGAGGACAGACCGGCCCCTGGTATGCCAAGGCGCAGATGTCCGTTTCCAAGCAAGTCTCCGACCTGCTGTTTCTAATTAAGGATCAATTACGACAGCGGCCTTCCGAGGACACGGTAGGAGCGCCGGGCGGGTTAGGACAATGTTTGGTCGTCACGGAACAGAGGGGACCGATTTGAGGCAGACGGAGAGAGAAAGAGAAGTCAATTTTGCAATGTCCTCCAGGTTTTTTCTCCCACTTTTTTGTGCCACACAAGAGACAGCAAGAACACACATTTCCAGATGGAACAAACTCCACTGAATCAAACGCACAATTCCACTGAATCAAACGCACAACTCCACTGAATCAAACGCACAACTCCACTGAATCAAACGCACAACTCCACTGAATCAAACGCACAACTCCACTGAATCAAACGCATAACTCCAACGAATCAAACGCGAGGCCCAGAAAAATCGACCACGTAACATCATTCACAGACAACCACGGTCCAATTAAATTGCTTTGTTCCCTCCAAAGGGCAGTAAAGTACATTACCGTCAAAGAGGGGTGAATTACAACAGACCCCCAACCAGCCATTGGCAGCTTCACGAACCCATATGCTGAAATGCAACATGAAGGTGGAGGACGGACATTGTTGGTCAGTCAGTGCCAATAAGAAGGAAGCTTTTATCCTTTACCCGTGTTTAAAGAAGGTCAGGTCCAGTCTACAGTATGAGGAGTAGGGCAGCGTTTGACATTAACCACTGTTCCCGGGTCAGACATCCTTTAAATCGCCACTCAAGGCTATGATTGCTTTGTCTCTAGCACTTTCTCAGTCGCCAGCCTCCCACCAAGGCCCACTGGTTAAGTGGGCCATAGTGGCAGGATCACCGGCCAGGCAGAAGGACTAGTTTGGCGCCCAGCCGAGGAGCACCTGCCCCAGTCTATCTGTAATCAGCTCATCCCCCACCCACGGCCATTCTGCCCCCCCCCCCCCCCCAAAAAAGAAACACAAAACCGAATGCCGGAACTAAGAGCGGGAGAGCCGGACATTTCCCTAAGACTTTGTTGGTTCACTTAGCTGCTTATGCATCAAAATGACTCTGATGATTTACTGCTGTCGTGCTTTGGCCTCGATTTTGAAAAGGTTTGCACCGGTTTACACTTGGCGGTTTTACACTGGCCCAGAGACAACGATGTCATGTCGTGTCACGTATCGTGTCACGTATCGAAAAAAAAAGAAGTAGTAGACGAGGGAAGACGAGACCAAAAAGAGCCCGGGCAACGTGTCCAATAAAACAATCAAGAGAAACGTGGGAACACGCAATAAAACCCAAGTTAAGTACCAGTGCTCTAGTAGGAAACAATTCACATTCATTTGGATTAAACAGCCATCTACATTTCAAAAGGAAAACATTTGGTGTTCACCCTCCTACTCCCTGCAGACAAGCTGCAGTACGATACAGTGAAATCCAATAAATGCCACAGTACAAAACACAATTGCATACCGCGGAGGGGTTAGAGGCTTAGGAAACAATTCCCCACCTTGATATCCACCCCCCCACCCACCCTTTGGTTCCTGAAAAGGGTTTCTTTTTTTCAGGTTTTACTTATCCAATGATGTGCTCAGAGATGTGGAGATTACAGTCCCAAGCTAAAGATCTATCTTATTGGAGGTGCTCCAACGTCAAAAATACCCAGGCGAAGTGTAGAGCATCAGGAAGGAAACCAATACAAATCTCAACAGCCGAGTTTACGTCACTGAAGTATGGTCATTTATGATTTTATATCTGCCAACAGGCGAGAGCTCAGATGGGCGTGTGTCATCGGTCATGTCAGGTTGTCATGGGGATATTCATCTGGAGCTATTTGAAGAACATTACTGTCCGTTTGCGGTGTGTGAGATTCCAAACAAAATTTACTTTCTCCTCCTGGCTGATTATGCTTTACATCATTCTATCTTCTCAAGCGAAAACCAGGTACAGACAGCGGCCTGCAGTGCTTCTAAACTGTCACGGCATGTTTCATTCCAGAGCTCCTAATAATTGGCTCCCATAGAACCGGACAGAGTACGTGGATTTCGGGGGGACCCCTGTAAACGATTAGACGACTGTAAGACTACGTCAAAGTTTCTATGAATGCTACCGTGTTACATTTGCTGGGACCTTATTCTCAATGTAGGCCTTTTGGTAATATGCCCTAGTTAAGAAATGGTCGTACTCTGATACAGTATGACACACTGCATGTTTGGGACAGGTTCCTGCTACATGGCTATGATTAATAGTCAAGGAGAGTCCCCAATTAAAGCAATGCATGAGTCCAACTTCACCAGCAGAAATATGTGCAGCACCTGAATTATGCATGGCATACAATAACAGTTCACTAAATTCTCTGTTTCGATTGGGTAATTTGTCTGGACTATTCTGCTCAATTTAATAATAAGTCAAACACTCCCTAGGAAAAGCAAAGCTACCGGATAGAAGTGTCAGTTTTAAAGGGCAAATAAGTCGTTTATAGTGACGCTACTATGTGGAGTACTATTGTTTATTGGCTTTAATGGCATCCTACAATGGTTCTTTTTTCAAGTGTTTAAAACAAAAGACAAGCCAGACATCACCGCCGGATGCTTGACCGATCCGCATTTCAAGTTGCCCTTTATGTCGTGGGTGGGATGTCGACGTGAACGTCCGCATTAACGATCAATTCGGCTTACTACACAGGCTGTCAAACAGACCAGCTCACACGCGTCGCACACACACATAGAGACACACAGAGGCTATAGAGTTCTGATTTGTCAATGACTCGCCCTGTGACTTCTGTGCCGTGCCACCAATCGGAAGCTTGGTCGGCATCATCAGCATCCACCCAGGTCCCGCCTCCCTCGCTGCACCATAGGAGAGCAAGGTTTTTCGGATACATACCGTAATATTTGTATGAATTCTAGACCGCTTTCCAATAAGGCCGTTGATTAGGGATATCTTGGATGTCAATATTTACCCTTCATGAAAACATCAGTCAGGGCCTCCCAGGAGACTGGGCCCTCTGAGCTATCCTTGAAAACGCCAAGACGTTTAAGCAAGGACTGGTTGGCTCAGTGTCTGGGAACTCCCTGAGGATTTTAAGCCTGCAAGGCCAAAACTTAGGCTGCTGCGGTTCAAGATTAACTTATAGAAAATGGCCAGCAGTCACAGAGTTTTATCAATTAGTCTTCATGACAGCCACTCCAAGTCTGTCAGCTGATTGTCCAAACAGAGACATGTCAACAGGTCCGCCAATGGCTGTGTTCTCTGGCCAATGGCAATCAAGCTGCACGGTGCTGGGCTGTAAGGACAGGTCTCCCTCAAGCCACCCTCACTGAATCTTTTTTTGACCGTTTCGGCAGAATCAGGCACACCAGTAGTTTCACTGATGTGGTGTTATACTCTGATGATTACATGTTCCCTGTATCTTTTGATCATAGTAACATCGATGATCGATGTATCTCAATGTACAATTTCACGAACTCCAATGTTTACGGCCTGGCCTCATCTCAGCCACTACCAACATGTGGACCATCTTGCCAATCTTCTCACACCGCTCGCTCAACCAGGAAGTAGCTGCCAAGCACCCATGCACCTGGAGGAGGAGGCAACGACCAGCCAAGAACCTCGCTTGAGGTGGCCCCACGCAAATCCTGCCAGGAGTCACTTAAAAAGCACAGAGGCACGGCAACTGAAAGTTTACAGACAAACACATTAAACGCAAAGACCCTTAAAAAAACCTGTGTTTCTGTGTCCGACGCACATATCAATCACCCGTACCTCACCCCCTGCTCCCTTTAGTAAGATTGCCTATTATGTCATGCAGATGAAGTTCTCAGACTGGCAAAGTAGAGCATTACCATGGGTAATTACGCCAATGCAGGGCCATAAAACCTGCGGAGGAGACAGGAGGAGGCTAAGACGTGAGCTGCGTGCGTAGCGGTGAGAACAAGGCTACAGGGATAACGGACGATTCCTCCCCAAAACAATCTTATGACATTTGTTTCATTACTATTGATAGCAGCAGTCAGTTTTGAACGATTCATCTTTTAAACCCAAAACAATAAACTGTTCAAATACCTGGATCCTGTCACAAACTGGTCTATTTTAGATATACTGAACCATAATGAATGCCTTTTTCCGAGAGAAATGTTAACAGCATGCCAAACGATGAATATGGACAACGGACCAGTTAAGCTTTACTGAAGGTGAGAATGCTTTCATTGCAATATGGACACGTTCCCCCTGCTCGCGCGTGGCACGCATCATCCTGTGGTTGCTTGTCACCTGTTTGTCTGTGTTATCTACTGACAGATCGGTATGATGTGGTTAGCTGGCAGCTAACATAGATCTGGCATGTATTAGCCTGGGCAGAGGAACATGCCCTTTATCCGTTACCTTGTTTGCCTCAAGCCTTTTTCCCCATTAGGCATGTTGAGACTCCACAGTCCTGGGAGTTTATTTCAGCCTTCTCCCGTCTTCTCCCGAGCCGACCAATCGCTTCGTTGACGAACGGGTAATTGCGGTGCCGAGTTGTGTACTCAAATTGCCCCAGGGCTGCTTCGGGAGCAATTTGTCCAGGCGCCACTCAGCTCTGGAGCTTCAGCGCGGGGGTGGCAGGAAGATGGGGGACGCTGTTGGGAAATGTGATCTCCTCGTGACGCCTGGAGTGCATCCTACTCCACTGTCTGTTTGTAGGCACTGGAACACCACAAGGAAACGCAACGCTAACTATCGATTAAGAAACCGGGCGTTCCGGCGGACGGTTAACAAGGAACACAGGCCTTCAGATACACTTTCTTTGCCCAGTTTGTTCGGGGAGAGATCCAATTGTTGTTTTACCACCCAAGGGGCTATTTCATTTCAAGCGTTTTGGGGAAAGAGCCGATTGGCCATATGTTTTACTGGTTTGTAAAAACATTACAAAAGGTATCGTCGACCCTCAGTACACAGGTGTCAGTACAAATCCAATATCAAGGTTTGCCAGAGTAATGTGCCCATGTGTTACTGGAGTCTTTATTGAGGCACTAGCGCCATGATATTCAGCCGCTTATAATGCCTGAGTGATCTTGCACATCTAATGGCCTCCTCCATTAAAAACAGAAACTGTAATTTAGCACGCATTAAGCCGAGAACAACAACATGCTTCTGGAAATATTTGTTTTTCTGCACTGCGTCCTGATGATGAAAGCTTAAAGACAGTGGGGGAAGTGATTGTGAATCGCTACACAGGCACTTAAAAGTGGAGAATATAAAAATGGCAAAACATTTGGATACGTAACAGTCTGGCATTGGGTGACCAAACTATTTCATACGGCTGACCTTGAAGGGTCATTTTGTAATAGCCAACCTTCATCCTCTTTTAACCTCAAGATGTATCTGGAAGGACAATAACAAAAACTACTTGGAATTGTAATAATTTTCTCTGCATTCCGAAAACATCCGAAGCTTGTTTCACGGGACCCTGTTAAATAACGAATTTACAGTGTAGAGTGATAAAATCTGCGTTTTTTGAGGTCTAAAGATCCGCATGTTGTCTGGCACTTCAACTCAGTGGAGCGGACATGTAAGTAGTGAAATAACATTAGAAAAGATTAATTACACGATTCTTTAGTCATTCAACGTGTGCCCCGTTAAGGGATAAATATGTTTCATTACTGCGCACGTTATCAATAGTATAGATAAACTAAACCAAAAGTCCAGATTTAGATGAGGACATTTGAATACTTTCTATTATGTGACTGGGGGGGTTTATATATTTCCGCCGTGTAGCTGGTAAATATAATGAAGGTCACCTTTCTTCTGCACTTGTTCCCTTCCCGTCTACTCAGCAAATTGGAAAGTAGGACACTGTTCCCAAAATAACAACAGCCTTTAACTTGAATTATGTTTTTGTTCATGAGTTAATTGGTCAATCGTTTGATCAGGAATACTGGCAATATATCACAAACCTGAAATGCTCATTGCAATCCTAAAGCGGTTACAAATGCAATTAAAATCAGTGAATGTGATGTCACAGCTGCGGTATATAGGTCTCAAATACCATTGGCTCACCGCCAAATCGGTATTCAGAATTCAAACACTGTGTCAGACATGAAACGAATCTTAAATTATGGAGAAACAGCTGTATTGTTGCAATAATTCAGGATCCACCCCGATACCCTGAACGGTAATGAGAAACGCACCAGTGCAGATACAACTATTTAGCTTCTACTTAGATTGAAGCCCCTTGGCGGGAGTTCTGTTCAAATGTATTTTTAATCTGCCTTTAATGGCAGTGTGTTAAGTGAGAACTGGACGCCACGCTGCTTCGCTCAATGTTGAAACTGCAGCGAGTCGCTTTTTGTGAACAGACTTCAGACCGTCGAGTGTACCTGAGAAATTGTAAAAACAAGGCTTGCAGGCCTTCCGCAATGCGAGCGGCTCAGCAGCGGACACTCAAGTTCAGGTTTCTCTGCACACAGGCAAACGGGTCACAGAGAGTAGGCTGAAGTTTAAAAAATGCAATAAAACCCGGGATGAACCAATTCCTGTTAAACCCCACACCGACCCCTATTCATCGCCTCAGACAAAGATCTCCGATTCAATTACATTGCTTCAATACAAGGTGCCGCTACAATAACAGAAAGCAGATGAGAAAAAAAGCAAATAACTTTAGATCGATTGCCGGAGAATCACATCTTGGCATATGAGGCTTAAGGTGAGACTCCTCTATTCCCTTGCATTTTATGTTAAAGATGGAAGACAGAGGAGACATAAAGAAATCCCATTTGCGGGGCACTACAGTGTGCTGGACGCGCCTGTCGTGGAGATCTAGGGCTGAAATTCTCAATAAAAAAAAACATCAGGCAAGGTTGCCAATCCCCGTTGGTTGTCACTGGGATTTGTTTCCGCCGATCACCAGGGACGAATTTCCATTTGTCAGCGCTAGGCGTAAAAATGACTTTTGATGTTGGCTTGTTGGCTGTAAGATGTTATGAAGTATTGCTATGACAACACTGCGTTACATTTGTTTTGGCGCTTCAGCTGCCGCACCTTTTAGGACCCAGCATGTCGCACCTTCGTAAACAAAATCCTCAGCTTAGAGACACGGTGAGAAACACATTTGAAATATCACATTGCAAGAAAACCCTGGTGTCATATCATGTCATAAAGAGTCCAAAACATGGTTAGAGTCACAACACCATCATATCGGCACACACGTGTCGTGGCATCATCGTGTAGTTAGGCCATTCACTGGCAAGTGAGGGGACCAGGGCAGGGGACCTGTTCATGCTCCCGTTATGGGGGGAAAGGCAAGCTTGGGGTCAGAGCTGAGTGTTCCTCTGTGGAGATCACCTGGCTCTGGAACCCCTTTTTTTGCCCTCATTGTCAGTGTGTGTGGCCCTCGTGTCCCAGCCCTAGTAAGATCCAGCGAGGTGAAAGCCTTTTACGACCAGTGTCTGGCACACCTCCCAGTAGTTCATCGTGTTGCCAGGTATGTTTCGGTTCGCTCCCATGCCATACCCTGTAGCCAACAGAGTAGTGTCGTCCCACTAATAACAGAGACGATCTAGCATGCCTCAGCAGTAACAACTCACAGCTTTGTCGAATGCCAAAATGTGTACTAGTCAACAGAAGAAACCTCGTAAGACTGCACTGTGCCATCCCATAGTACAGCCTCTCACCACGTCATAATCATTAGATTGAGGAGCAACCAGATTGAAGTTGACAGAGAACATTATTAGATGTTCCATGTTGCTGCGCCACTGTAGAGGCTGTTATCAAGTTGAGTACCTGATTTGTGTTGAGCTTTAAATCTTCTCAGGGCGTAGCTTAATCACAGCCTGGAAAGAACAGTGGAAAGGCAGAAAGAATGCAGGAAGAAAAGCATGGGGGCCCTCAAGGTATGAGAGAAGGGGCCCTCAAGGTATGAGAGAAGGGGCCCTCAAGGTATGATCTATTCGTGTTACTGTACACACTAGAATCCCTCATGTCGAACTGAAAGAAGGATCTGCTGGCTTCATAGTATACAGGGAACAGAGACAGATTTATAACAGATAGCCTGGCTTGCTGTTCGCAGAAGCAACAAAACAAATCATGAACCATTGAAACCTTATTACAGTGTTGCTTTGCAGTGGTAAGAGTGCTTCGTTGGATACCCAGTGGACTGCACACACACACTGCGGGATCTGGGTGTGATCCTGTGTACTCCAGGCTTGCCATTGAAACACTGAGCCATGGGGGGCCAATAAGGATATCTGCCACACAAACCACGGAGGACGCGCTTGTGACAGGTTCTGCACAGGACGGATTGGGTTTCCGGCTAGGATTACCGCTTTCGAAGCAATAACTCAGCAACTTGTTGACCACTGGGCTTAATTTACGGTGACTTTAGCATCCTGCGGAATAAGCCAGGGTCGCAGCTCAACAGCTCTTGTCAAACGTGCATACTTGCAAACACACACATCTGCTAAGTCCCTATGAGCGCAAAAACTGAACCGTACACCCCAGAGAGACAAACACAAATGAGGAGACAATCACACATGCCCTCAATTGTACCCAGAATAAATTAACTATCACCCAAAAACAAAATTTTAACAGCCTTCAAACTTCTGTTAAAGATGCACTATTTGCACAAAATATGTCTGCTGCACTACAAGAGAAAATATAAGAAGATTCCGGACTGATAAAAGGTCAATCATACAGAGATCAATTTTGGTACAGACAAACACCCAATCAAAATGGAGAGGAGGTTGTGCTCATTGACGTCTACGAAAAAAGTTAATAATGATGAACACTACTTGATTACGTGCTAAACGCGTTGTAATGTAGCTAACATTTAGTGGTGATTTTTGATAGCATTCACTTGCTCTTTCGATCCAGCTTGAAATGTTCATAAGCACCCCCTCTACTCCATTTTGATTGAGTGTTCGTTTGAACCAATCACATTTCCTCTGCCCTCTACATGTTTGAGTAGGTAAAGCTGGTAGTACGGAGGTTATATTATAAAGCAGAAATTGTTGTACTACATTAGATGTTTTTGGTCATCTAGCATAGCAGACACTTTTGCCCAAACTGAATTAAAGTTGGTGCATAATTGGTAAGTGGGGCAGCCATAACTCTGCAGCAGGGTGTGAATTATACAATGACAATCGGGGGGGTCAACTTTTTCTCCAGGGCATCAAGAGAACCCAGTGCAATGCAAGTTTATATTGTGATGATATAATTTATCCTTTTCTATCAGTGGTGTAATGCTTTCTTTGCTATCAGTGGTGTAATGCTTTCTTCGCTATCAGTGGTGTAATGCTTTTTATCTAACAGTGGCCAGCTCATCATTAAAAGTCCTAGCATATTATTTGAGAACAGTAGGATATGATTGTTGTGCATCCCATCAGTTTCTAAAAGTACTATTTGCCAAAATATCCGCTTTGAAGATATACATCTGTAAGTGCAGTCTCCTTTCTCACTCTCCTCTTTGCTACTAGATCCAGCCTGCTCACTGTCATTCTGACCTCCCCCTGCCTGCTGACTGTTATTCTGTCCTCCCTCTGCTTCCTTAATACAGCACATAATTAAAAAAAAACTAATTATCACCAACCATACAATCCTGCTCAGTATTAATCCTGCATGACACCCACAGAAAATACAAGTCGTACTGTATTCTCTAAGTAAACATTCCTACAAGTTTCAACTCTAGCACAAAATAAGTGCTGAATATCAATTCTCCTCTTGCTCATGTTGACTTTGTGAATGAAATCTAATCTCGATGAAGGACCTCCCCTGAAAACAAAATGTGTAAGTACTGAAAATCTTAACATGTATCTTAATTTTAAGCAAAAAACGTCATCCTTACAGAAATATTATAGATTTAAATTACATTATTCTATGTTTTTTTTTTGTATAAGCTAGCATACCTTTCTAGCAGTTTAATATCAAAAGTGCACTCTAAAGCGATTCAACAAGCTTCTCTATAGTCCAGGGGTCAGCAACCTTTACTATCCAAAGAGCCATTTTCCCCTATTTACAACCAAATAATATTTCTCTGGAACCGCAAAAGCTAATTAATGTCACAGCTTATATAGTTTTATATATAGTTATACTATATATTCCAAAACTATAGTTTGTTGCATGTATGAAATTATAGAACAAGCCAAAGACAATTATTTACATTTTATTTACGTTATATCAATGCCAAAATTGTAAGCCTATTGAGGTCAATTAAATAGATAAATGCAGGTCTATACGAGTCCTCGCCATGTTTGTTAAACTTTTTATAATTTTTCATTGTTGCTTTACCCAGGGTGGGAAAGAGAAAGATCATTGACCACACGCTTGACAGCGACATAATAGGATGTGCGGAACATTTTAGTTGACAAAATTTAAAATATATATATATATTTTCAGTGACACGGTATCACTTCAAACTCCATGATAAGAGCTGTTCTTTCTTTGAAAGATTGTTCATTGTACAAAATTTTTTTATTTAGTTATTTATTTCCATGTTCCCATTTTTTTTTTGTCAGAGCCCCAGAGAGCCGCAGCAGAGCCGTTAAAGAGACGTTTGCGGGTTGCCTACCCCTGGTATAGTCAGACAAGACAATCGAGAATGGTATGGCCCCCTTTAGGGGTTACTGAAATAATATTACAAGATTGTTCCAGGCACGAATATGGTAAATACATTGTAATGATTACGATTTCAGGTAACGATTTATAAATGTTTCCACACCCAACCTGTAGTTTTTACCTATTTTGGGGGGTCCAATGCCTACTCTTCCGTAATCTATACTTGTGTTTTTAAATGACAGTTCCCTGTGCAGTGCCTAAAGCAGGAGGAAAGTAAGGGAAGTGACGTGTGTGTGTGTGTGAGAATGTGCTTGTCTGATCGACAATTACAAAGGTAACAGAGGATGTAATTACAAAACAACAGTCCCTGCTGATTTATGATTACACTCATGTTTGTCTTGTACAGAGCACCCCATTAACGTGATCACTGAAACTAAAAACCTACAACAGAATTTGACACAGCCTCTGCATACAATTACTGCTGTGCCGTATCTCAAACGGCGGTAGTTCACTGCGAGCTACGACGTACGGTTGCAAGAAACACACAAAAATTGTCATCCGGCTTTTGTATGCCTACATACAGCACCTTGGCAGAGATGAAGATCATGCATGCATTCAGTCCCACATCAGCAACAAAATGTACTTTATCATGTTCTGTTCACAGACCACAAATAAAGCATATCTACGGGGATTTTACCATTTTACAATAGCCTGGAATCGTATGCCAGCAGGTTATTAAACCTTTCGGGATGGATTGTAACGAGACTACAATGTTTCGCGTCGTTTTATTTGAACAGCGGCTGATATTATAATCGGGTTATCAATGCACAATAGACTACTTTGCTGCCTAGATGGGAACCAGGTCCCAACACAAGAAATTACAATAATTCATACCGGTTGTATCATTTTGAGAAATTAGATTTACATCCTCTGATGAAACACATTTGACATACATCAAAAAATCTTTCCGTACATGATTATAATTCCTTTCCTATTAAAGTTCAGAAATGTATTTCATGACTTTTTTACAGTATTATATTTTGCAGGAATTTAAAGACTTTAAAGAAATGGCTAAATTCAATCATTAAAAACGGGTGTTTTTGAGCACAAGCCAAAAACTTGCAACACTAAAAGGATTCACTGAAATATTACCGTGCTACGCACAAAAACTTTGAGGCCCTTTTGCATAGAATGACTTTGGTATTCCCAGCACTGCACTACAATTACTCCTATTTTTCCATTACTGAAATTAGCCCACCTAGTGTATAAAACTCATATGAAAACTCATTTTATTATCATGGGGGCCTTAATGGTAGTCTATACAAAATTTCTCAATTTTCAAGAGACTCTTTATAGTTAGCTAACCCATCAAGATGTATTGATTTCCCTGTGTTGCAAAAAGAATGGAGGTAGGACTTCAGGGCTTCTAATTGTGAGTTAACCGTGCATGGAGAGGACATTATCTCTCACAAGCAGTCTTGGCAAGCACATTCATTTCTGGAACACTGACAAGACTGACGGAGAGAAACAAGGACAAAGAAGTGAAAAGTAAGAGAACCCAAGACCGACAGGGAGAAACAAGGACAAAGAAGTAAAAAGTAAGAGAACCCAAGAGCGACAGAGGGAAACGAGGACAAAGTGGACAGTACGCAGGGAAGGTGATGGAAGAAAAAGGTTAATCTGACAGAGAGGGTGTCAGAAGAACATACAAATAGTTAAAGTAGAGAGAAAGGAGGATTGTGAAGAAACATTGGAGAAATATGGTGTTAATTACGGGGGAAGAAGAGAGAAAGATAATAAGATATAGCCTGAGGGAAGGCAGAGGGGTAATGTCACAAGACTTGAGGGAGACAGGGAAGGCAGAGGGGTAATGTCACAAGTCGCTCAGGTGATAACAACACACGGAGGAAAGAAAACAAATCAAGCCCAAACAAACAAATCCCTGCAATGGCCAAAAATCCCAAAGCGTTGCTCTTCGCTGGCGACTACAGGTCGCCCGGCTCCAGCCCGACGGCCCCGTATCCCCTTCGCTCGGTTGGATCGTAACGAAACACGGCTGTGCGGCTTTTCCCAATCGGCTCCACCACGGCAGCACTCGTGGGGTCTGTGGGTCCCCCGGAGGCATTGGAGAGCAAAGGCATCCAGTACAAGCAGTGCTGCCCTTCTCATTGTCCTCCATCGCTGCTAAAAATACCCGTCCATTCCACCCCGTAAAAGGGACTCATTTACAAACATTAGCGCAAATGGGAAAAGGGATTACACAGGCAGTGGGGCTCGATTGGAAAGGAACGGACACCAGCATCACCGGGAGTTGGTGCCCGGCGCAAACGGGTAGAGAAACAGTGTTTTCTAGATATCGGGAGGAACTTCGGTGTATTCTCAGGAGCTGAAGTTGCCATAGCTACACAGACCACTGAAGACTTCCTACTTTCTTAGTAAATAAGCATGGGACTCCACCTGCCATTCAAAATGTCTTACAAACCTGGTAACCAAGTTTTTTTAATATATCCTTTCCGGTCCTTTACTAGGCAGCAGAAAAGGGAACAGAAAAATAATATTGCCGAAAAACACAATCGCAATCATCTCACATCTAGATTATAAGTACACTACAGGGCTGCGTATTTGTGTTATATACAATCAAATTTTCACACGATACAATATTTCAATCAAATAGCTTGAAATGGGAAAAATCTTAAAAGATCGCAGACGATTCCGAAATTAGTTAGCAAACGCAGCTTTTGATGACCTTTTCAACCTCTCTGGAATGCATTTGACAATATTATAATGATGGCAAAAAAAACTAAAACTACACCAGCTGGTTAAAGAGTAGTATAGTACTTTCTCTGTAGTACTATAAAGAGGAATTACTTCTTTGATAGAGAATTTGTTTGCCTTTCATCTTTAGGTGTACAAGGCTGGGGCCTCAGTGCTGGGAGTGTTGCTACAACCACCACAGAACCAGACATGTAAGTCCCTGTAAGTCTTCCTAAGTCTCCCAAATACGATATGATCTAAATGCAATCAGGATACAAACTATTCATAGCTCCGAAGCAAATTCTTACTGCATGGAAGGTATTGAGTTTCCCTTGACTTAATATGTTTTATCTTCTTTCAGCCCATAGGCCAAGGGGGGCCTCTGCATTGAAGACAAAGGGAAGAGATCTACCCCTCTAATGAGCCGCTGTCAGCCGGGAAACATTCGACCGGTGGTGGGAAGTACTGATTCCACAATACACATGTGATTGTCACTGCTGGGATGTTATTATGGCAGTTGTCATTTCCAAATGATTGGAAAACTAGAAAGTTCCGTTTTTTGATGAGTCAGGTTGGAAAATAATTTATCCATAACCATCGGACTAACTGAGGTACGGAAGAACAACCGCAAGTCTGTGATAATGCTGATCAGGCACCATCAGTCAGCACCGTCAGTCAGCCCGACATAGCATATGGTGAGCGAGATGAAGCACGTGATAACTCTTACTGCCAACGGCGCAGATAGTGTGCCAAAATCCAAAGCAGTTAGAAACCTCCCCTTTAAAGAGATAACTTGTGGTATACCAGGGGAGGTGGGGACGTTGGTGAAATAATAACTCCAGTTTAAGTTCCTGGATGCAGGGAGCGGTAATCACTTCTTCCCACCCAGAGTGTGAAATGACTATGACAAGCTTATCATTTGTTAATTACTCATCACGCATATAATTAATAACATGGGGGTTCTATCTGCTGTAAAACTGAACCATAAGAGTCTACAGCGGAATAGGTGCTTTGTGATATTGACTGAGTGATTCATATGTGTAATTTCAAGTGTCATACACACTACTGAACCCATTTGTTACCTGGTCCTCAAAAAAGACGAGGTGTATGCAATAACCACAGCTAGAATCTAGCGACGCTACACAAACCGTACGTTCATTCATCATTCTCCAGAAGCCTCATAACCAAACTGAGCAACATCAAACGCTTGAAATCCAACGATCAACATGTCTCAGATTCTCTCAGGGGGCAAGAAAACTTATTTTTAAAACTTATTAAAACCACAAATCGTAGCGTTTTCGCACCACAATGCAGCAAATCACTCAAACAAGAGATATTCTGGAGCCAATAACGTTTTCTTTTTGTATACATCATTGGCTGACGTAGCCGAGCGTTAGACAGTACACGCGTTGGATTGCTCAACATGGGGTTTGGGCCATCAGGGCATTCTCAAACCGGAGCCAGACACCAGTGTGTTTCTGTGCCCGTCTGAGGAATGAGTCGTCAGGACGTCTGTGGAGTCTGATAACCGCTGCCGGGAGCAACAGTGTCCACGGGAACCCTTTCCGGTCTGCGTCTGATTGGCACAGTGCAGCGGTAATCAAAGGAGGACCTAGAACTCTGGTAGCAGGGAGCCAGTCAATTACACCAACCAAGCAAACTGATAAACCCAGACATCACCATATTTTCCTAGTCTGTGGCAGGGAAAGGCTGCATTGAAAAGGTTATTATTCATTTACATGCTGCCAAGATAAATTATTTTATTTGCTGCATACGGAGTGAACGGCTTCATAAGTCATTCATGCCCTTGTCAGACATTCCTTGCCTCGGGTCACCTGATTTCATGTGAACCTGGCCTGAATGTCTTTGATCTCCAAGCGAGATCCGCTTAAGGCGTTTTGGGGATGTTTACCGTTATGGTGGAATAAATAGTCTGCCTCTCAACTGCCCTACTTCACCTTTTCAACGCTGTCTGTGACTAGAGAGTGTCGAAAACATTTTCTACTCGGAATTTAAGCTGGACTGCGAAAGGGCGTTGTGATATTTTGGCTTCAGAATGCCTCAGCAGGAGCACGTCAACCATGTGTACAAAACATTACAACGTTAGGAACAACGAAGCAGGAGAGCTCACGCTAACTTATTAACGTTTCCTGCAAACGACAGACCATCCAAGGCCGACCAGACGGGTGGATGGCTTTGTAATAGGTGAATTAAACCTAGGCTGAAACCACGTCTGGCTCTTAAATACGGACCAAGAAATATCTTGAAAGCCGCTCTATTGCAAATCCCTTACAAGTTATCGAGTCAAAGCATCACAAAAGCTTTGCTACAGATCTTGAGTGTCTGCACACTAATAATGTATGTAGGCGGCATTTACATGCAGTCGCAATGACTCATCTCAGGTTATTCAGTTGCTTCACCTTTTGTTCAGATGGTAGTCCAATAGACTAGCGGTTAATACGGGTTTCAGGTGAGTAAACAAATGGACCATAAGAGTTCTCTGGTCACACAGAACAGGTATACAACCTGCTGCATGATTAGGGCCAGAAACATGCCAACCCAATCTGCCGTGAGACATTAAATATTCAGTGTTTGGTCAGGGATTATAGGCTTTGAGCGCCGTCCCCAGAGGACAGGTGGAACATGACCTGCTAATAGCAGTGAGACCTAAGAGAGGGAAACAAAGACAGCGTTATGGGACTAGTAGGCTAACAAGGAAACTGCAGCCACAAACCAACTTCAAAAAACACACAAACACAAGTAAGCACAAAATTTATTTACTATGATATTAATTTAAACCAGGTAAATTAGCTGAGGAAATATCAGGACTGGGTAGCGTGTTAACTGCTTTGATCAGGGACAGGTTACAGGTCAGAGGGCTGGGCAACCTGCCACCCCCTCCTTCTAAACAGACTTTCTATCCAACAGACCAGAGCAGACAATTGGGCACAAGCTTTGTCCTAAGATCCTGGGATGAATCAAAACGCATTCAAGGTTTATGCAAATGCCTCTCCATACATGCACCTTTGCGGAGTCACCAGAATTTATCCCTAACAAGGACTTTCAGGGTAACCAATCTGCCCTGTCATTATTGCAGTCAGATCCCAGTCTGTGACGGGAATGCTCGCCTTTCTTTTCACCTGCTTTGAGCTATGTACTTGAACAGCAACGAAGAGTTGGTTGATCACAACTAGCTAACAGCTGGGGCTGCAGCTCTAACAACTCAAACGAATGCAACTCAAAACTCACCTCAAACACAATTGAATGTGAATACTCTGATTGACAAGTATAGTGGCGGGAATCCAACAGCTTCTAATTACTTTGTTCACGTGGAAATGGAGTGAAAAGCATGATCTTTTTCAAAACCTATGTGTCAAAGCCAAAAAGAACAAAACTAGTCATAATGTCTTGATGAGGTTTTGGTTAATTCAACGCATTTAGATGTCGAGCATATCAGCCACAATCCCTTGCACAAGAAAGCGCACATTAAATAAGGTTTGAAGTATGAAAAACAAAAGGATCATAACATCCTACCATGTGGTGAAAAGGGTTGCAGGCTGCCAAAAATAAAATGGTGTCAGCACATAACCAACACGGCCAAACAAAACACCACCACCGGATCTTCACCAGATGATGAAGGACGGTGGTGACTCAACCTAGCTGAAGACTGTTCTCAGTGTCAGTGACTAGGAATTTAAGGGAAAAGCAATGAATAGGAAAGCCCTCAAGGAAAACCTGCTCCCCTCTGCAGGAAAGCTGAAACGGGGTCAAAGTTCACTGTTGCTTTGGTTGTGTGCATCAGGTTATCATCATGGTGAAAGCTAGAGTGGCCGAGAGACAAAATGGCCGATTTCTGTCAGAGGCCCACTCAGACTGAACCTAAATGCAATCGAAAACGTGTGCCATGATTTGTTGTGCACCAGGAATGCCAAGGAACAAGGCTCCATATTAGAATGACTTAATGTTGCTAAATCAAAAGTTCCATGTGCAAACGCAAGCTAGTTGCTTGACTATCCTAAAACACAGATTTATTGTGTCTTGTATTAGAAATGGGTTTATCAAACTTAAAGAGATCTGGTTGTGTAGAAGCCTGGAGACCCCAAATGTTTATTAATGAGCAGAAAAGACCCATGATCAATGATTTTGAATGCAAATTACTGTCTGACAACACGACCACCAAAGCCTCCCTGACCGCGTAGAAAGCATCCACGGTTGCGGTAATCAAACATCTCAATGTTTCTCTCAATAAAAAACAATCAAATGCCAAGAAGGGATAAGTGACTTCTTTAACACGCTAAAGGAAGTTTCTAGAAATCCCCAAGGGACCACTGGACCCCTACCCGGCGTGCCGCTCTGAGCCTCTTTTTATTTCGGAAGATGAAAAAAGTCAGACTAATTGATTAAATAAGAAAGAACGAAACCGGAGGAAAATAGGATGCGGCATTCTGGAATCAGCGGCAGGTATCTGTGCCTGTTCCGCTGAACACGGATGATGCATTACAGAAGCCAGAGCGGGTGACAGCTGAATGCTCAGGAGCCCCTCTGCCCGGTGAGAGTGGGAGGAAAAACCGAAGAAAAAAAATTAAAATAAATCGACAACTGATCCGGAGAGAATGGCAGATTTACTATAACGCATGCAGGGCCACTGGCTGCACAGTGAAAGGGAGATTTACAGGAGACACCTTCATAGACTTACAGGGCCGCAAGATCTGAGAGCAAAATGACAAGATAAATGATTGCTTCGGAAATTAACCCCACGAACGAGCAAAACGAGTAAATCTTGATGCTTCAGATTCTCACAACGTTTCTATCGCAGCTTTCTCAAAAGGTAGTTAGGCCAGCGTTTCCCACCACGCTCTCAACAAATAAATTGTTTTTAGTATATAAGAATGCTGACTGCGTCGTTTTGTTTTATTTGCGAGAGAACCTCTACAATTCTCATAGCCCCCCCCCCGTTATTCACAGAGGCCGAGCACTGCTGAAAAATTCAAGGACTTGCTCTGCGAATGTGTTAAAAAGGAATGTGTGCCATGAATATAAATTCAATCGCCTGTCGTAGCCGTTGTATTGGCCATAAAATAACAAGCAGTAGAGGTTTCTGTCAAATAGAGGAATGGTATTTGATCCACCACTGTTCCTCATCCACGTACACAGATTACAGAATCACACATGAATATACTCCCGGTCAGTAATATAACATTATACAGTATAGGGTCTCTCACACACTCAATTCCTACAAGGAATGTAAAAATAATAGTGACATAAATAATGGACTGTGCAAGTAATGCTCAGTGTTTTAGACCAAATCACAGCTCCTTTAAAATCATATGAACAAGGTTACAGGTTTCCTACATAATGCTACATGCAACATCAAAGTAATTCAATGCACTGGTCAATACAGAGATTATAATAACGCAAGCATTTGCTGCAGAGCCAATGGTTATCATTCAGGGTTTTCCACGTTAGGTGGACAGGCTGTATGGCCTGTAATGGTTAAATGACAAAGGCTCCTCATCTAGATTCAGTCTGCTTCACGTGTGATGGCCCTTCTCATTGCCACCACCAATCACAGGCTTGGATTCTATTTTACCTGGTAGCGAGTTGCAATCGGTTACAACATAGTCTCCGAAAAATGTGGTTCATTTCAAATCGAGTCAGTGACATATACGCCACGTGATTTAATAAAAAGCTACGTGCGTATACTAAAGCTCCTTGCGGCGGTACTAACTAGCAGACCATGCATGTAAAACAGGTAACTGGACTATCATTGCACCACATATCCAATGTGTCCACTCTGCACAGCAGTCCAGGTCTACAGTAAATCCCAGTTTAGAGGGCAAGAATGGAAACCTGCAGCACTCAGGGTCCCGAGGCTCCTATTACAAAAATAGAAACACGAAACGTTAAATGCTTTTTATTAAAGACGAACCTGTTGTTGTCAGCCTGATCTGAATACTATTGCAGGAGATGAAGCCTGAGAACAGAAGTGCTACACCTTCCTACCAAACCATTAAGAGTCTGACAAATCAATACTGCAATTGACCAAACCTTGTTTTGGTACCTTATCTACTCAGCGTTCCGTGAACACTTTGTTGTGTAGTCAAGTGGTCAATAACTAAAAAAGTCAGGACTTGGGCTTACTCCAACTGGATATACAATTTGCTGTTTATATACATAGCTTTCAATAATTAATACAGCATGTGTTAGCATATTTCCTTTGAGTGATTAAAGCCCCCCAAAAACCTAGAATTAGATTTGGTCCTTATGCCCTTTTTAAAAAAGGGCATAATTTAGGGATATAGTATATCCACACATTCCCAGAAACACACATTTTTGTAAAATGAAAATCCAGAAAAAAGCAACTGTAAGCAAAAGATATATAATTTAGTGAACAACAGGGAACCTGTTTTGACAAGTAGGCATTTCAGAGAGCATCATACTATCACTGTCGGATTCAAACGTAGTCTCCAAAAGGGGAAAACATTTAAAGAATGTAAAGAACCGCAACTTCTTGCACCATACTTCACGTGGGGAGCACGTCATTGTGTAAAATTGGAAAAGACATTCTTAGAAAAGCTGCCCATTAGTAGATGACACACCTAAGCAAGATCATTAAGGTCACACCTGAGTGTAATGGTGGCAATGTGATATTCTTACACATTCCAGTAAAGTAATGAATGTGCTCCACTTAATGTTGAGATGTCCTCCAAATGTACACGTATTACGTGTTATATATTCCTGTCTGTTATCAAAGAGTATGGAGCAGCTATTCGTTGTACATTCAGTTCCATGTACCACATTTTCAGCGCCTCTCAATGGCTTAATGTCACCTCGCACAAATGCTGAAATAATCAACAAGCATTCCTTATGTGAGGCAGCCAAATAAATGTACTAACAAAATGGGGACATTATGTCTGCTAAACCCGAGATCGTACAGGGTGGACAATGTTCTCTGGTGAGTACAGTGCCTTCATAATAAATGGACTGAAAATCACTGCAATGAGAGACAAGAATAAACGAACACATTGACGTACATGTGCAGTAACGTTCTGGAAATAGAGCATCCATAGCCTCAAAAAATCATATTTTATCCACATGCTTCTGTACGAAACCTTTGTTCTGTATTCACCAAGTCACAGCTTAATCTGCCATAATACAATATGTAATCTAGTTAAATGTCAACGTTGTATTATCTAAAATAAAAAAATATCACATGGGAGTTAATGTTTTACAAAAGTTACAATGAATCAAATAATACACATGCTGTGACACCACAATCACACCTAAATTGTGAAAGCAATGCAGTTGTAAAATGTACGAACAAGGTCAATTCAACAGAGCCACTCAAACCATATGTGCACACAATTGAACTTCAGTCATTTTGCATGATCAACATAAATCTGCGGCTGAAATTCTGGGACAGCAAGCTAATGGGAACTCAATGTAAAGGTACATAAAAACTGATCTCAATATAGAGCCTTCAGAAAGTATTCAGATTTCACTTACTCAATTGTGTTGTTATAGACTAATTTATAATTTATTCATGTTTTTACACCATCAATGTACAGACAATACCTCTTAAAGAAAGTGAAAGCAATGAGTTACAAGATATCTGTTCTCATTTGTTTTAAATAAAAAAACTGATATATGTCACAGACACATATTCAGACCGGTTGCAATGACTGGATTCCAACACCAGTTCTTGGTTAGAGGGGTGCAAAAATCCATTGGACCCTAACTGGACAGCCATTCTCTACACAAATGGGAGAACCTGCCAGAACAACCATCTCTGCAGCACTCCATCATCACACCTTTACGGTTGAGTAGTTGGACGAAAGCTAAACATGAGTTAAAGCCATATAACATACATGCCACCTGAAGGTCTCTGAGAACATGAGGAAATAAATGATCTGGTCTGATGAAAACAAAATCAATCTATTATTAATCTTTCAGCACAACAGCATCCGAAAACACTCACCCTAGACAAGTAAAGAGGCTTTCGGGACAAGTCTGTGAATATCATTTAGGCGTCTGAAGCCAATACTTGAATCCCATTTACTCCCTAACAAGTTGGACCGACCTTGAGAAAAGCCACAAGAAGAACTGGAGAAAAGGCCCCGTACAAAGCTGGGAGGTGAATACCCGACGCAGCAATTGTGGCCAAAGGTCCTTCGACTAAGTACCTCAATCATTTACAATAAACTGGCACAGATTCCTAAAAACTATTAAAAAAAAAACTTATGGGGAAAGAAAACACTTTCAAAAGTCATCCTGAAGACGGAGAGATAACGAGATTCGGTTGTTGTTCGACCAAACACTGGTGTGATTGGTGTGATAGTTGGCCCCCAGACGTGGTGGTTCCAGCATCTCACTGTTTAGGGAGAATTGTATGATAAACCCCCCATTATAACAGCAGTGAGCAGCTGTTCCGTCTAACAATGGAAGGTGGGTCAAACCTCTTGGGGTCCAACCCAATAATAAATAGCTAACTAAGTGCATTTATCAAAGTGGCTGCAGAGTGTAAAACATAACAATAAGAGACATTTATACATCAATTGCAGCCAGGTACAGCAAAAGGTATGGTTTGCCGCACTCCCATAATGACGAGAAGTTGCTCTATGAATCTTTTTTTCACCCCAATAATCGGCTGGGAATGGACCTCTGTGACGTCACATTTGTGCAGTGCAGGAGTGCTGAAAGGGCTGTACAGGTCATCCATCTCCCCTCCGCACAGTATTCAGCGCTGTTCTAGAACTCGGCACACATTCACACATCAACTAGACCCGGCAAGCAAGGCGTGACAAGCAATAAAACGTCCCACACATCTTAAACGTGGCAGCGTCACGCTTCGCGGGAAAGTGCTTTGTCCCGCCGTGAAGCAGGTCTCCGTGAGCGGACATATGCTTACGGAAAAGCTTCCGAGAACATGACCCAACTTCACTAACCCAGACGGCGACGACTTTTTCTTTAAGGCTTCTCCTCGGCAAGACTGAGAAAAGCGAGGGTGGGCTACATTCGGAGCCCGCCCCCCCCAGAAACATTACCTGCATGAAGGGTCCCCGTGACGAGTCTATACAGGTAGTGGGCAAACTTGAACATCTCCCTTTTGCACCGCCGTCTGCAACTGCCCATGTTGTTTTCCGCAGGGGTCAAGGGTGAACGCCACGCGCCCTCGTGGTTCACAGCGGTGGCCGCAGAGTGTGTGTGTGTGTGTGTGTGTGTGAGGGCGCCGGGGGTTCTTCTCTAATGTGAGGTGTCTCAGGGCTCCTCAGCCACCTCCGAGAAGCTCAGATCACCGCCGGGACGCGGTGCAGCCGGCGATCTGACAGAATCATTAATATCTCCTCGTCGGCAGTCTGGCGATGGTCCCCCCGCGCACGGCTCCTCTATCTCTCCCTTTCTCTCTCCCTCTCTCTCTCTGTGTTCAGTGGCTCGGCATGCATTCCCGTTCACCCTCTCACTGAAACTACAGTACAGCTCTTCTCTCAAAACCCCTCTCCCCTTATTCGTTGTACAGTAGCTCTCCACCTCTCTCCCTCTTGCTCCCTCTCTCACCCAGACACACACACACTCTCTCTCCCACTTGCTTCCCTACTATGCTGGCTTCTCACTTTACTCAGCACCATCTGTGGATGTTTTGCCCTAGCCGACGGTTGCCGTGAAGGGAGGGGCCTATGTGGCCCTAGGGAGGAGCAATGAGAAAGAGTAGAAACAAGAGGAGATGGAAAGATAGCAGGAGAGGAGGTAAAAGTGGCAGGGGGAAAGTGTCTACTTTAAAGGGCAACAGTTTGTTTTAGCGGCACAATGGAGAACGGCATGACACAGTGAGAGAGAGACCGACCCATTTAACTGGAGCCACTGACAGGTTTATATACGAGTGTCAGACACTCACCCCTAAGCTCAATATGAAGTGGCCACAAATGCACAGGAGTGGAAAAAAATAGGTCCAGTTTTAAAAATTGTTTCCCAGTGTTTCTCGATTTCTTTACCTAAACCCAACATTATGTGACTGTAGAGTAAGGTTTACCGTTTCAGGGCCCAGAAGACTCGCCATCTTTGGAGGGACTCTGCTCTGAATCTAAAAGAAAATGTCAGGCCATCTGTTTTGAGATGTTGTTGCAGTAGCTAAACAAATCAGTTTAAGTCAGGTGGTCCAAGCAATGACATGGCATTCAGGGATATGGGTTAAAAGATCCTTGTCAAATTAAAAACCGAAGAATGACCGTCGAAACTGAGATGTGTTTTAGGTGTAGTATTCTGGTGTTATTATTGTATCAATGTATGTTTTGTTAATTAAGCTTATTTCGATTTTTAGGACAAGAGAACATCTGTGTTTAGATTTTTAAAAATTTTGAGGAGATTTATATTTAACTACTTTGGTTTTCTTTTCCGAATATCAAACCTAATTTGGGGGAGTTAACAAGGATTCCAATTCTGTGACAAAACAGAAAGGAATACGAATGAAATGTACAAGCTTACGTTATCTGCATGCATTAACAGCCATGATTTGTTGATGATAACAAAGAGACAACCCTCATAAAATCTCCTTACATCAAAACACATCATTTAGAATTCTCAGTCACTTTAGATCACATGGTGTGCCATTGCTGACATCATAAACAAACATTCCATTAAACATTCCAGAAAACAGTCTCATAACGAAACTATCATCCCAGCATGTGTGTACTGTTACCTTTCTCGATACGAATTTGCTTTATGATTATTTTAATGGCATTTTGCTTTCTCTCCATGTTTGGCGGCCATCAAGTTGGAGAATCCTTATCTTGAGGACTTCTGGGACACCTTGATGCTTCCCAGAAAAGCCCCGGAAACATCTTTCACTTGCGCCAAGTGTCCTCTGCCAATCCTACTTGTTGCCCAGCAGGAATCTTTGTCACCAGCCAATGTGGTCCAGAAACCTCTGGCATTTAGCTTCCCTGCCAATTTGCTGGACATCAACTTTGAAATGCCACATCTGAACTACCTGGACACCTTAATGCCTCCTATGGTACCCAAACAATGGGCCGGCACCCCACTCCTGCAGGGTGAGTTCTTTACTCATTTGGGAGCTTTTAGAGACCACAGCTAACATCACACATAGATCTTTGTTGTGCCAGAGGACCAGAGACGCCACAAAAAATATCTGACTAGTGCCCAGGAACATCGGTCTAATACTGTTTTTGCCCATCTGGAATCTCTATCACTGACCAGTGTGGTCCGGGAAACTCTAGCATTTGGCTTCCTTGCCAAGTTGACGGCCATCAAGTTTAAGAAGCTTTGGTTTCGGGAAAGATCAACCTCTCCTAACACCCAGTGAAATCCAGAAACCTCTCCTAACACCCAGCGAGGTCCAAGACCCTCTCATAACACCCCATGTGGTCCATCTACACCCCATGTGGTTATTCATCCCACCTATTGGATGTGTGGGATGAATAACACCCAACACGTAAGAACTAATGCGGCCCTGATTTATCCCCCGACTGGAAGACCGTCTCTGGTCCCATCAAGGATCTGGTCCTGCGTTTGGTTTTGGGATCTGGCCATCCAGGAGGAAATTGTCTCTGTGTGGGATAGCTTTTCTAAAAGATTTATTGACCTGACTACCACCAGAGAACAAGGGAGAACTTGGTAGGAAATATAACCACAATGACTCAAGAATGCTTTGCCATGAAATAACCTACAAAAACGCAAGTAGCTGACCACATAACATCAGCTGACCTTCCTAAACCACTGGCCCTGGAAGCCCTGACCCAGGTGACCGAAGAGCATCTGACCCCGGAGATTCAGGAACCCCTGGCCCAGGTGACCCAGGAACCTCGGTCTCAAGTTAACCAGGAACTACTCACCCAGGTGACCCTAGTACCTCTTATTCAGGGTCCTGTGACACAGGAACTATTGAATCACTGACCCACGAAGCTCTGGACATAGATCCATTCGTCCAGGAACCACTGGCCTGGAAAGAAGTCAGTGGGTGGAAGGCCTTGGGAACCTTACTTGTTGCCTGCCTGCTAGGGACCTTGAGTCTTCGGAAGAAGCACCCTCAAGAGGCCTCTACAGGTATTTTGTAGCTCTATGAAAGAGCACAGTCGGTCAAACACATTTTCTGAACTACAAATGATAATTACACCAGCATTACTATAATGGTAATGTGTTTTTTTTACTTGTTTGCTTCCCTCATAAGAATAAAAAAACGCTGAAAAGATTGTTCATTTTCCGCCACTGTTGTCATGGTTTTATTAGACATAAAGATGAAGACAGCTGGCTCTCAAAACTTTAATTAATAAATAATTGTTTTTTATTTCAATTATGCTGTCTGCCAAATGTTCTTTATGACCAGTATATTGTTGTTTAAAGGAATTATATTTCCCTATTATTGTATTTGTTTGGTATTTGTCCAGAAGAACCGAATCAATAGCGTATAAGGATCATATTATAATACTTTCAGCGTAATTATTATAAATCATGTGCAGGAACTCAAAATGTAGAGAATGTAATGAAAGGAAAGGTTTTCTGCCAAAAACAAAATAAAAACCCATGGGGAATCTGAATGAGTTCCGTCGCACTTCAATGAATCAGCAATGACAGTCGATTTTGGGCCTGTCAAATGACACAGCGCTCTGGGACCCTGTGTAAGTGATACAGAGGCATCAATGGACTGGCACTGTTTGTCAGGACTCAGGAGACACACAGCGAGATGAACAGAGAAGGAGAACAAGTAAATAGGGTTATGATTAGGGCAGAGAGACAGAAAAACAGACTAAGACAAAGAAATGGAGAAAGACCCAGACGTTTACAGAGAGCAGGCAGAGGACAGAAGTGGGTTAAGGCAAGGAGCCCAGTGGACGGGCGGCCAACACAGAGCGGGAACCTAATTAAAGGTTAATAACAGCCGGGGAGCCAAAAATATCTAATCTGGCTCGATAATGACTGACAGGCTGTGGCCATTACATCCATGCCACAAGCAAGTGCTTGTGCTATGGATGAGGACGAGTACATAGGCTTCTCGGACCAACGAGCTTTTACCACAATAACGCACACCAAAAACACAAGTAAAACCTGCTATGAAATGAGGTTAGCGTTCAATAGGTCCGGTCATGCAATCAGAAAAGGCCCGGCTTATTTCAGGAGCGTCGCTCCCAGGTGGAGAGTTCTCTTTCAGCGAGTGGCAACGCCACCCCTAAGGATTCCAACCTCTCCTCGTTCGCCGGGCAAAAGACTCTGAGATACCCGGCTAAGACAGAAAAGGACCTGGACTGTTTCTCTTAAGAGAGAGAGCAGGGAAGTTTTGGAGCGTCCATGTACCTCTGTCACCTTTCGTCTGGCCCCCTGGTTTTTAACCACGACAGGGTTTCCAAATAACAAGCATTCCGTGATTACCGCGGTTACGCTGGGGTATTTTAGGGACACTGACTGGCATGAGGACAATGGGGAAGCACTGATAATACAAATGGATCAGCCAATTGGAACCACAGTCCTAATAACACTGCAGAGTGTGCACATTATGGAACATCTTTGTCTGGACGCGCAAGGGATTGTTCTCTGTAGAGCATAAAAAGTAGATCTACTTTATCAAAATACACACAAAAGGTACGCAACACATGGCAACCAGACTCCAGGCCCATATATGTAGTCAGGAATCCCTAAAGACCAGTCATGTTTTGCATCAATGGAAATCGCCATGACGACAACGGCAATAGTATGCAATACATTGCCGTCCACAAGCAAGTGTGGAGGAGGACTCTCTGTAGGGCCTCGTTGACACCACAGGAGGCTTCGCAAGGCTAGATCATGCATTAGTTAGGTCCTGTTTTTATACTGTTATTCCAAATAGGTTTAAGTCAGAGCACCAAGGTTTTCTTAAAACCTTTCGGAAATGTCAAAACATAAAAATAGGATTTTTTTAAAAACGATTTCCAGTTCATTATTTTTGTCCAGATCTGTCGAACACTGCCACCGATCTTCCGCTGCTTCAAATTGTGCTCCACATCAACAAAGCTTGTGCCTCATCTGTACGACGCATTTCAATCGGTCAATTCACCCGCGTGGATCAATGACACGTCTGACACTCCAATTTTCCATAGAGAACATAGCCATGACAAACTTTAATTTCATCTGGAAGGTTCCAGCCTACCTCCAATCCTTATCGTTAACCATGACTACATCTCGAATTCCAAACCCTTTTACAGTAACAAATCCTCAAAGACAGGGTTGAGTAAACACTGCAATTGCAGAGGGATAACAAACATTTGAGAAGAAATTGAGAAGAAATAACTGAAAACAATATAGAGACTCCGATAATACAAAAGGTCTGGGCTCTCTGCCCATGACAACTCACTAAGCAGCACAATGCCATCAGCCTCAAAATGCTGAATCTAATGATGGATATCACCCAATCAGCAGTGACAGTAAACGTGAAATCTTCTCTGCGAACGGAAGACAGTCATTGGGTCAATGAAGTACCTCAAAAGAGCAATCAGTGCCTTTAAATGCCTCAGAAATAAATTTAATTGTATGTCAAGACTAATTTCAATTCCCCGAAATTCATGGGGGCTTTAATTAATGACTTTACCACAAAATGACAACAACAATAATGTATGCCCATTGGACAATAACCAAAAACTAAATCCTGTCTCACGTCGCACTTGACATTGCCAAGGCAAAATTCCACACAGTGCATTTGGAGAATATACATTTCTCAAAGGGTCTAATGAGGTAAAAAAGCTGTATATTTTACATTGTGCAACGGAGCAAATGAAACCCCTGACTTATTTCACAGAAATAAAAAATGGTAATTGGAATGTCAGTGTGCTAAAGCAGTTGCGAGTAATTAAAAGGTTTGTGACTGC
The DNA here is from genome assembly GCA_016801125.1 of Novumbra hubbsi. NCBI lineage: Eukaryota > Metazoa > Chordata > Actinopteri > Esociformes > Umbridae > Novumbra > Novumbra hubbsi. The sequence continues at coordinate 81,802 of JACXGK010000104.1, read as the reverse complement.
ATTAAGCAAGTGTAAGCATTATACAATATGGTTATACAAACAGTGCAAAAAAAATAGGATCTGCAGCAATAAGTATGTGGTCCGAGTAGCATTAACTCTTGGACTTTCATGTAATCAGCCAAATGAATAGATTTTGTCTGTGTGTAAGATCATTTTTTATAGGAAGAGCTGAAATTCAATCAGATTCAGTGGCGCCAGTGGACATTGTGGGTTCCTGACTTCAAACATCAGTGGCTCATGACTGTATAGAGGTACAAAGCGGTAACAAAGGTCCCATGGATACAACGTAACCGCTATGTTGAACAAGCGACAAAGTCAACCACACTGATTTGTGAAAATGAAGGTGCTGATCAGGCTGATATCCTAGTAGATACATAACAATGCTTTTTGCTAGAAGGACTCAAAATACCAAGGGCGGTCCATGTTAGACAAACTCATAGTATGCGGTCAGCAACATTTATTCTCCTAGCTGAGCGAATTGAATTAGGAATTTGGGAATTAGCGAGGTGATTGAGCACCGGTCAGAGTAAAGTAGGTTCAATGATCAGGTCCGGGTCTGCTCAACGCTCACATTATACAAATCCATTAAGGGTAGACCACTAATCAATGCACAGCGAGACAAGCCATCAGCTACATCATGCTTGTAGAAAGCCGTGTTAAAGACACACAAATGGTTGCCGAGAGCTATTTGAAATAACAAAAGAGCCTATTTGGACCACATTGAATATGTTTATATTCAATTTTCATTGTTAAGTTACGGGTATCACAATAAAACAAGGATGGATCATCAAAGGTCAAAGCCTTAAAATATAAAGATAACAATAATCTAGTTTACACTTCTACCCACGTGTGTATAGAATGGTGGGCTCTTGCTAGAAGATAACAGCACTTGTGTTTGAGGTGGTGAGAGAACACAAAGTATGTCAAAAGGTTAGAGACAAGCTGACAACTGCAGTCTATACACCAGTGTTGACATGTCAGAAAGAAACCGTAAGACGTTACACACCGATCTATCCACTTTCAGACGTGTACCAGCTCAATGTCCAAATCACAAGGCCATGAAACCATGAGCCACCGGAGCTGATTATGTCAAACTGGTTTCATCGACAGGGATTGGATTTGTTTTTTGTTGCACTAAGCAGATCACTCACCTTCATGTGATCGATTGTTCAATGTGGCTTGAACCTCAACACTGGCTACACCCCCCCCCCCTCAGGCATGCTTTGCCCAAGCAATATCTGTAAGGGCTACCTGTTACCTTGAATGAAACGAAAGGTTTTCCCCGAGACCGAAGCGATAACGGAATAGCCTATCAAACGGTCCCGAGAGGGAGAGCTGCAAGGCCTCAGAAGGCAACAAATCGACGCTGAGCTCGAGGCAGAAATGTGCCATCTGTGATACACGGAATTTATTGCAATGAGACTTTTTCCGAAAACGAGCCAGGTTAGCATCCACCCAGCAGGCATAACTGCTATGTCATCAGCATGCTATTGCTAGCTCTCTGGCTCCCAGGTCACTGAAGAGAAGAAAAGCAGCGCTTAGCCTTTGTGTTAACATGAATCTGGGGGGACTATCTACCTCCACTTAAGGACGTATGTCAACCTCTAACTGCGCAATGCGGAACCGCGTGGATCCGGCGTGAGTGAAGTATTTGGCATATGGCCGCTGCCATGGGTTAATTGGATTATTTGTAATTCTGGTCTGCTGCATGTTCAACACTCACATGTCTCCGTCTCCCAGCTCTTTGTTAAATGTTACTCGATGAAAGAGTATTGATAGAAAAAAGCACTTCACCGAAACTCTGTCAAACAACGCAATCATTCTTGTTGAAACAAATAAAATGATTCGCCAGATCTAGATGGGTAAAAGAGGCTCTATAATGTTAATCAACCTATTTTCTTTTTACCAAGGATGTCAAGGATGTGTATAATCATGCTTCGGACATCATGTCAGTGTTTTATCTCTAACGGCATCCGTTTTTCTACCACATGAATACGTTTTTCAAGAAAAAGGCAGACGCCTACTGCTATAAATGTACCCCCATAAACATGGTCAGATCCAGAATGAAAGCAGAATGGACAACAACTGCAATTTGTAACTGTTGCCTCTTTCTTTTCAGGGTTGTAAGACCGTCTGTTACTGTCCAGGAACTACTCTTACGTTTTTCCTGAACTGTGTTTTATGAGGTTCTTCAAATCTGGGAATGTACCCTGAGACTGTGCTTTCCCTGCCTACTCATATTTACTGAGATCGCCTGGTCCAGTATATAAAAGGCTGACTTATGTTCAAATGCAGTAAGTTCACCGAAGGCAGGACATCATAACGTTTGGAAGATCTGCTGGATTTTATGTGCATGGGTGAGGTGCCTGCTGCCTAACGATGCACACCTCCGATGTTTATAAATGTGGAAAGTTATAGGTGAGCTTCCTATAATGGCAAGGTGCAAAGTTACTTTCAGCAGTGCCATGACTAATATTTTCAATTGTCGTCAAAAGCAGCACGACAATATATTGTTCCCATTCGCTTACAAATGACTACAGCAAGCACGGTTAGAATCCAGAATGACTCACGCCTGACAGAATAGAACCTTTAAGGACCACTAAATGAAGTGCTAATGCATTTCATACTGCGAACAACGAGGCTTTAGAAGCATTGTTATCATCATCATCATCATCATCACCAGAAAAGACCCTCATCTGAACCTGACTTCTTTAGAAGGGAAAAAAGCGACATCATATCAGATGTGTCAAATGTGCTTTCGGTGCTGAGTTGCAGCTGCATTTGGGCACTCCAAGGCCAAAACCGGCTTTAGTCACTGTCCACCGAGCAGTCAGACTGCCAGTTTATATTTAGGGACAAACAGAGAAGCCAAAGTAAGGACGTGTAGATCCAGCCAAAAAGTGTCAAAGGGACAAAACAACAGAGAGACACACGAACATTTCAAGAACATCTTCGGGACTCATTTCCATATTAATGAATGTATCTCTTCTACATCTCACTTTGGTAGCATAGGATACAGTCCTAAAACTTCAGAGGGAAAAATGAGGTCTCAGAGGCGGGGTCTGTATAAAGATGTCACTGACTGGGACGATTATCTTCTAGTCTCCTGGGGCCAACTGACAAATTAGTCATGGAGCAGACATGGAGGTTCCAGGAGCTGGCGACACACAGATGGGAAGGACAGAGAGCGATGGAGAAATGGAGAGTAATGGAGACCTGAGGGCTGGGGATATAATGACCGTCCCCCAATCCATCGCTCTCGCTGATGGAGTGAGAGCTCTAAGCTCATTTGGCCTCAGGAAAAACAATAATTTATTTCGATGCAGTCCAAAGGCCCGTCTCCTTCACTTCCCATCCATCGGGAGAGCAAACACTTTAAATATGATGACCTCAACAGATATATATCATCCATCTCACTCTACCCTGGCAACAAAGTACACAAGTTGAGTGGTACCAGAGTTGTGGACATGCTGGGCCAATCAACACCACAAACATGTAAAAACCCTTTTCCATTTGTTGGTAATAAGATGTTTATTATATTCAAAATATTTTAATGGCATATTCCTCACATCCTCTCTCCATTTCAAAGGTCTCTATATTTTTCAACAAATGTTTAAGAGGGAGAATTTGAGATAGGACACAAGGAGCATGCATTTGAGGTCTTCCAACATTCTTTAAAGATCTGTCCTAAATCTGAGATATCACAATACACATTACGATTCAATACATCACTATTCGTCACAATATCACAGATGAATCACGATACTTACTAAAGTGCTAAGGAAAACTTCTAATAATATTAGGATATATACTTGAAAGGACAATCTTCAGCTAATCTCCACTCAAGTTGAAAATACTTCTAAATGTAACCCTTTAGACCAGGGGTCTCAAACCGTTCCACGGAGGGCAGAGTGTCTGCGGGTTTTCACTCTCACCTTGAACTTGATTGATTAATTATGTCACTGATTGGTTAGGTCTACCCTCATCTCGTTATTTAGGTCTGAACCTGGAACCAATTTACAGGAAAAAACGAAAACCTGCAGACACTCGGCCCTCCGTGGAACGGTTTGGAGACCCCTGCTTTAGACCCCAATTCCAGAATGCTGCAGTAGATTACTGAGAATTCTCAAAATAAATCATATCTTCTCACACAATTCAAACAAGCTGATATAGCACAATAACAAATGACAATTAACTTCATTTTAAAAAGCACAACATTACTGTGACCACCCTTGGCTAGCTAGTAAAAGTTAAAGGAACACTACAGCAAATTAAAAGAAGGCTGTCGACGGCATAAAACAAACAAACATTGTTTTAGAGATCAGCGTGACGATACAACATCATGAAAAAAAAGAACCGCGTTCTACAGTAAATCGTTGTACCGACACCGCCTACGTGTTTGTGTAAGACCTTTTGGGAGACTGTTGTGGAACGCTTAGGAAACGCTTTTAACATCTTCGCCCGGTTTTAGAAACGATTAGGTATGTAGCGACACACGTATTCATAAGCCCACTGTAGGGATTGGGGGCGTTCTTGGTGTTCTTTCACATGCGAAACCGAACAAATACATCTACACGGACACATAATAACCACCGAGTAGCCCACAGCATAATGATTATTAGCAATGCAATTACTGTGAATGTGAATTGGGTTTCAAATGTACCAGCAGAAGTGGATTGCCGGTAAGCACTAAAGCTTGTAAGAATTAATCCTTTGGGGTTATGGCAAACTAAAGTTCTCCCTTTACAACTGCACTATTCCCCTTGACCAGGGATTCCTGGAAACTCTGAACTTCATGTGCACGGCCACATTACTCACGTCTGTTTGGTTTTGTTTGACAAAAAGGGTTCTGGTAGCATTTATGATGCTCTGGATGTTATCTATTGAGAACTTGTTTATAACAGCGTTGAAGTGATTTGCTGATACAATAAACATTTAAGGTTTTATTCATGTTTTACTTTTTGCTACATGCCTCAAAGCTTGTATCTACAGCATCTTCATTGTGCCTAACGCATTTTAAGAAAATAGGCCCTTTCCGTGTTTCTGGTTTAATAAGTTCAAGGACTTCTAAGCGCTTTTATTTTAAAACGATATTTTGGCAAGAGTATTGTTAGTGTTTGATAAGAGTTCTGTCCTAACAGCACATATACCACAAAAACATAAAGGTCTGTTGGCAAGACGAGGAGTTCCATTTTCTTTCCATGACCTCAATTGTTTAGATAAACACAGTAGAGGACTGGTGTAATTCTCTGTCCTATATTCTAGTTTACCCACAAAGACTGAACAGACACAAAGAAAGCCAGGAAAGACAAAGCTCCATTGGGATCCCTAATAGTTTTGTCTTGAAGTCTTTTTATAAATGAGATACGTCTTATTTCCAGCCCTCTACACAAAGACTGACCTGAATGTGTAGCTTTGTGAGCAAAGAATTCCCAACTTAGTTGGGGGGTGCACATGTGAAAGCCTAAAGATGCCTTTTAGAAAAAGGGTCCCAGACAAGGTCTTGCTTTGATGACGTCCTCCAAGGGGCCTTTGTTACCATACAAAGATATTTTTACTCGGAGGCCATAACAACATGGTCGGGTGGAGGGGGGGGGGGGCTGCTCAGAAAATCACACATGGGAACTACCTGGGAATATTTTTAATTGACAGCATTGGTAGTCTCCCCAGAAAGAGAGGGAGCGCATAAGGGACAGGAAGATTGAGTGAGAGCCACACAGACAGAAAGGGAGTTCAAAAGGTATCCGGTGAATGTAATCGCTCAAAGCACAAATTTCTAAAAGTTAAAAAAATAAGAAAAGGCCCCTTTAGGACCACATTAGCAGCGGAGAGGCAACATGTTTCATTTGGGGCCACACCATCCATTAGCGATGCGCCATGCTGTCAAATGTCCATTAGGCAACCATCTCCGATTGCAACCTTAATATTAACAGGTCTCTTCCTTGATCAAAGTCTATGGGAGTGCCCCGGGGGGGGGACATCGCGTGGCCAATGAGCCACAGTTTATGTTGAAAACATTCACGAGTTAGCAAACCGTCAATGCCCTCAATGTATAGACAGGATCATCAACCTAAGACAAGCCTCAGGCTAATTAACTTTACCAGTTATAGTCGCCACAACATTTTAATCTTGATTGGGTTTAATGATGTAACAGCAATTAGTTCCCTTCAAACTCTCCCTGTTACTGTAACCCTTTGCGCCAAAATTGCATCTACATCAACAATTAAATGGAAGCTCATTTAGCGCTACTTGGACAAAATGACATACATCTGTGCGTTCAAGAATCTAGGTGCATGAAACAATTAAGCAACAGGGGGGAGTTACAAAGCTGTGCAGGGCATTGCAAACAATGGAAAACCCTATACAAATGGGGAATACATCAAGGAGGCTTTCCTCTAAAGTTTGGAGTTTGGGGTTCAATAGTTGTGATGGAAGGGAAATTATATAAGGCACCGTGGTAGTAATGCAAGAAAAAGTACATAAGTAGTGCACTTCACTTATGTAGTAGTAGCCTTCATTTTGGGGAACGAATCGAAGCAATACTGAGTCACTGCTTCCTATTTTTCAAGGATGTCACATGCTTGGGGGGGAGGGGGCGGGTTCCAGGACAGGGGACAGGTCTTTAAAAGAGTGACACGGATGCATAAAAAGGTTGCGCCGTATCCAGTATGAATCACTGTCTATTTTTAGCACCGCCAGACCACCACCGGAATCCAAATATCAGGATGAAGTAGGTTAGCCCCACAGTCTACAGAGGGAAATACATATCTGTGCCGGCTGTCTCGGAAATACACGAACAGCTGATTGATAGTTAATTCGAAGATTGCTGAGATGCATTTTAACCTCTGAACCTGTGCGTTAGAATGGTAAACGATCCAGGCCACAGACAACGCCTGTTGATTCCACGGAGTAACATTCGGCAGAATGTTAATTGCATCAACTTCAGTGGAGGCCTTTTCGGGCTGTCATTGAAAACATGACATTTATGTTAATGGTCTAGCAGAACAGAACTTTGCTATTTACCAACACACTACTTTTCCTTCAAGTGATAGGTTTACCGTCATTGGTCGAGGGGGAAAGTTATTACAAACTCAGTGAATGAAAGTAAGTGTTTACAATCCTCCAATATATTCATATTTTATGTTAAAATGTACAAATGATATTAAGAACCAAAGTACATTTTAGATGTTTGGAATATGACGCAAAACAAAATGTACAAATAAAGGTTTTAAAATAGATTAACAAATGGTACCTGAACGTGACTTGAATTTGTGCAACAATGTGAAACAAAGACTAAAATATTTGGACAGAGTGGCAGCGAAAACCAAAGCATGGATTGCTTTCCAATCTGTGTCCATAGACTGATAAGACAAAACGTAATAATGTAATTCATGTGAAATATAGTTCTAATTAAAGCAATAAATCAAATGGACTCAAATTGGCATCCAGCCATCCTTGCATGCAATATTTTAAGAATGTTAGTGACACAACTTATCTTAAGTTATTTTTTGACATGGTTTGTATTTAAAACACCAAACAAAAGAGGAAATAACCAAGATGGCATAGGACACTCTGGGCAAATACCTTTCATCTCCTTAAACAGTAACAACATGGCTGTGAGTTTCCCTTTAATCTTTCGTGACCTTATCTGACTGGAACCCAAATGCCATCAAGGCCTCCCGCTCTTAACAAAGTGGTTTGGTAGAAAACATTTTAAACCAGTGGATAGTTGTTTCTCATTATTGCTCATATGGGAAACCTGTGCATATCAGGTAACAAATGAAAATCTCTTCTGTTCTGTCCTGCGTTTAAAGAAGACCTGATTTCCACCCTGTCTCTGTTCACTGTAAACCCCAGTTGTTTTGCAGTGTCATTCGGTGCTCGCTGGCAGGTCTTCGTTTGTCCCTTAGGTTCTACATTTGCAATCAACTCATTAACAAGGGCTCAGACTGAACGAGCACACCAAATAAGTCATGTTTTACTACCAAATGTTTCAGGGTGCTTAACGGGCAACCTGGGGAAAGAAATCAAGACTAAGGCATCATTTCTCAGCATGCTGGATTCAGTATCTGCTGGATAGGATAGGCAGGGCAGTGTCCCCGGTGAGCAGAAAAGCATCCTTACATACAGAAGTTGAATTGGACTAGTGCATACATTGAATAGTCCAAGCAACTCATAAGGAGTGATTTAACGGCCAAACCAATAATATTCATTGTGCAAGTGGCCACTGAGGTCTACAGATGACATTGTGCTCAGTGTTTGTCGGACTGAATGAGTGGTTACATATGAAGCCTGGCTGTCAGCCCCCTCCTGTCCCATGAATAAACAAAAACATTGTAAAGAAGCTAAAACGTATCTCACATTGCCAACATTTCTATTATCACCGGCAACAGCACTTCAGCGGAGAGCGGCCACTAAATGACCAGGTAAACAGCATTGTCAGAGAGTTAACACGACTTCCAAGTCAGCGGTCTGGCCAAATTGCTGCGTGCGCATTTGTTTTCCGCTTACCGCACAGCGTGACTAACTGATCGTTAGTGTGAAAGATGTATTTACATTTTATGGAGATGTTGTTAAAAATTAATTCATGTCCAGGACAATCATTAGTGCCACAAAAATAGTGTGATAGAAATCTAGCAGAACTCATCACGGCAGGTAAGGTCAAATCACTCTTTAACACAATAACTGTTCATTTATATTAGCAAATAAAGACAGAAACACAGTAACACAAGATCACTGAAAGTCTGTCAGCTTCACAATTCAGGAAAAAAAAAATATTGAAAAGAGATGTAACAACATCTCACAAAATAACTGACCTTTGAGCAGCACATGTTTATCTAATATCAAACAGGCAGGTTGGCAAGTTTAGCACATCTTGCATTTCCCACCTTAATAGTGGAACCAGCTTTTCCTGGAGGCTAGAATAAGAGCCTCTTGATGTTTCTTGAAACTGAACCTTTTCAGGGAGAGTTTTCCACCACCTAAAACAATAATCAAGCTTAAGCAACTAAATCATAATATTTATAGCTGGACTGTTGACAATGAGATATACTCTACTAGGATATACAGAACCTCATTGTTATATTGTCAGAGTACTAGTAACAGAAGATATCCATGTTATTCAAATGGTATTGGACACAGGGCAAAACCAGTATTACCTTTCACTCTAGCAAAGAATAAACAATACTTGTTGTATTCTTGCCCCCTCTACTGATCAAAAGTAGTACTCACAATTGAGTTTGCTCAAAGCATAGGAGAGCAGGCACGTTTAAATAGGCGTGTCCTTGAATAGCCCTGGTAAATCTGACTTATAGGGCATGCTTATATATTCACACTGGATTTAGCAAGTGCCTGCTCTTTGGCTGTCACTCTTATGTAAGTACTGAAAAAGAAGCCAGTTGTGAGACTGAGGTAATACACTTTGAGGAGGACGGGGGGGTGAACCACAAAAGCTCAGACTTATTGAAGATGCTTGACAAACACCTGATGCTAGCATGGCCCCAGCTGTAAACTGCTCAAAAACATTAAAGGAACACGTCATTATCAGAGCATAACACTGAGTCAATGAAACTTCATGGTTACCAATCTGTCCAGTTAGGAGGCATAAGCGCTTGTGGATCAATGTTACCAGATTTGGTGCATATAAAAGTGACAACGGGTGACCTGGGGAGGCAACAGCAATCCAACTGAGAATTCCTGGGATGTTATGTATTGGTGCATCTACCATCGCTAAGTAGTGCCACAGATTGTCCCAAAGCTCACAGATGCTCTGATCCAGGTCTGGAAGAAAATCCACAAGGACACCATCCACCGTCTCATCAGGAGCATGCCCAGATGTGGTCTGTGGTGCATACAGGTACATGGGGTTCATACACACTACTGAGTCACATTATAAGTTGGAACAGCCTGTGATTTCAATGGTTTACTTTGATTTTCGGTGTGTTTGAATCCTGACCAGGTGAGGATTTCGGTATTCCATTGACCGTTGTTACATCATTTTGTTTTCAAGGAATTACACAATGTACATTAAAGATCAGCATGACATTATAGCATGAGCAAGTCACTTTATAGACACAACCGTTTGAAGTTACAACCTGCACACACACACACACACACACACACACCTTTTCCCTACGATTTCTGAAGAGGTGTTGTGTCCGAGTTGGAACGTTCCCATAAATTATTCAGGCATGCGGTGCCTGCTATCCGCAGATAAGAAATGGTTCTTTAGGTCAGTGTGTTCCAATGACACTGTACAAGGCACCTGGGGTTTCCGGTCTCAGTTCATGTTATAATAGCAACAGAGCACAACTCAGACTAGAGGTCCCCATTCACTCAGGGGTTCATGTTTCTCATTTAACCAGCTGAAAGCTAGCTGGGGACAAAATGTAAAGATGGGGCAAATGTACATGAACAAATACAGCAATGCAGTAGGTGTTGTTTGAACTCATAATACACTACTGTAATAATAATAAAGTATTTTTCCTCACAATCAAAAACAAGAACTGATTTGTCAATACACATTGTAAGATTCCTGTTCACAACCAAATGATAAGCCATTCAAGTAGGGGAGATTCCGTCTTTATTAGCATGAGTCCATCGATGTCAACCTTCTACAGTCTTACATGTTCTCACATGTTCTCCTCCTGGCAATCTTCAAAGATTACGAAGTTAACACAACTTTTTATGCCAAAAGCACATAGGAGGGGGTCAAAGGTAATAGCCAAGTACACACCGTCTATCCCATGACAAACCCCAGTTGGCCAGCTCCTAGCCATGAAACCAATGACAGTCGCATGTACAACCCCCATAGTCACCATTAGAAAAGGTCTATTCACAAAATCATATGCCAGTCATACAGCGGAGGCATACACAGCGGATGTGGGGCCCATTAATATCAGGCGTCAAATGCTTCCTGTTGTCCTTTGTCATTGGATCCACTTACTGTCACATGGTAGGACAGGATGTATGGGGAATGTATTGATCATCACTCGGTCACTCCATGTGTCAAACTTGTGATCATCTACTATTCATTTTTCATTCATTCATTTTTTTCATTCATTTACTAACAACATTAGCTGGTCTTGAAATACAATACAGATTTGGGTTTAATCGTTTAAGCTTTAAACTGAGAGAATCCCCTTTAGTCTAAGAATAATCACTACATAATGTTTGGTCATTTGGCCCACTACTTGCATAATGACGAGAGCATGACCAAATGTCAGCACATAGAAAACTGGGTTTGTCCTGTAAACAGCTTCCGTTTCTCATGAAACCTCTAATTACAAACACTAATCTGTCAGGGAAATAAGGTCAAACCAGCATGGCATGAACTCAGCCAGTCCTGTAATGGATCTGTGGTGATAAAGAAAAGGAAACAAGGAAAGGAAATGGAAAAGTCATCCAGTGCTGCTAGTCTGCGAACATATGTTACAGTTCCTCTGCACCGCCACTGGATGTCAGCGTTGCATAACATTACCTTGCTGTTAGACCATTTGCTGTGCTTTAACTTCAGTATTATTCCTTCACAATCACTACCAGAGCCCCTATAAGAATACTATGAACAGGCGAATAGATGGAATCACCCCTAGATGGGTTGCATATTTTGAGAGAGTCGGCACCATCATTTTATTGTCAGATTTATAGGAATTTGAGTACAAATCCTGAGAATGTATGGCAGGGGTCATTCCCCTCAAAAGGAAAAGTAGGAGAACTGACAATATATCAGACTAATCTGAAATCGGTTTTGTGGTTACAGAGAAGCTATTCAACTCTCAGGGAACCCCAGATATTTTACAATTGTGTTGTAGGCCTGAACAAGAACATGTGATTCAGTAATTAAGGGCTTGATGATTAGCTGGCAATCAGGTACGCTAGCTCTGGGACCGATCAAATAAATAGAACAGCTGGAGGTCCTTGAAGAGAGGGTTGATTACCTCTGAGTTAGAGATATGATTAGCAATACTGAAACATAATTTGGCTGACATATAACTCGCATTTCAGAGACACTAAGCTTATGAATTCTAAATAACTATAGTAACCAGCATTAGTTTGAACAACCTTATTCAAAAAATGTAGTAAGGATTTAAACCATAAAGCATAATGATTATTGTGTTGTGAAAAATCCATTAAAAAAAATAGGCACATATCAAGCGCATCCCAAAATAATTTTGAAAGTTCAATCTTAAAGCCAGGTTACACCTACTCCACACAAAGAACACACTACCACAGTGGGCAACCAGACTGTAACTTCTTATATTTAACATTCAACTATATGACCATACTATATGACCATACTCTGCACATAACACTCGACTACAATTTGTGACTCCAGCAAGCAAACTAAAGGAGCCGACTGGCACTTTAATACCACGGCGCCGTCGGTTTTTCAAACCCGTCCAAATGAGTGAAATACGTGGCGTAAACAAGCTTAAGGATTGAATATCTGCACGTGGACAGTCCATTCTCCTTCTGGCCCCCAGGGATCATAAACAAACTCCTTCTGTTCCCTCTTTCCCACACTGTATATTTCTGCCAACACCGTGCACCGAGTTCCTTGCTCTCCCTCTCTCCTCCCATCTGCTCCCCTCGATCTCCCTTCCTCCGGCTCTCCTTCTTTTGCTAGCGCATATCTTGATCAAGCCCCCCCCCCCCTCCCCCTCCGGCCCTAATCTGAAGGCACACGGCAATCCTAGCAGATGCTTCCCACCACGGCAGCCCAAAGGGAAAAACAAAAGCTGGCTCCAAAGCAAACAGAACCTGGTGGAGAGTGTCCGCGGGAGACGGATGGGGAAGTTCTCGGCAATTAATACTCCATTTTCCAAGGGCCGCGTTCTAATGTGAAAGAAAACATTGTATGGCAATTATGTTTTTCTGACTCTGGTTACTGGCTGTAGTAGGGATAGTTTCTAAGCTTTCTACAATTTGGTAATAGTGTTTTAAGGTACCAAACCCCAGAGATTTTTTACTTAAAAAGGTAAAGCATAGTGGGATCTCTGAAATCAGAGTTATGTATACATACCAATTAAAAGAGGGATTCAGGGTGCAATTTTACTAAGGTAAGGAAGTTTAAACAAACCTTCTAACACCTTCTAACATAACATTTTGGAATGCATCCTCTTTTAAATGGTTTCCAGACTGTTGAAAACGGGATTCTGCAATCTCTATATTCTGGTATTATTGTTAAATGTGCCAAGATAATTCTGTCTCTTTACATACTACCTAAAGGGTTCGGTGGATAGAATTGCCCTCACCGCTTCCATCTCGTATACATTTAAAAAAAGAAATCCAGGACATTCTGATTCCCCTCAAAAATGGAGAAAAACCATACATGAGGATCAAGTACTCGGATGTCTTTGGACACAAAAGGTTGCTATTGTTTTGCATTCCTTCATGAATAATGTCTTGTCTTTTTACACATATTGCTGGATGCACTGACCATGGATGGAACTCCCACAATAAAGGTTCCAGAAGAGTTCCCCTCTTCAACAGAGCAATCTTTACAAGATATCTGGCCAGTCCTCTGACCCGTTCTGATTCTTAATACAACCAACATGCCTACTACAAAATAATCAACAAAAGAAATTCTATTTCATGTTACATTCATTTATCCATCACTGCCCACCTCCTCCCAAAAAAGCACCCCAACGCTAAAACAATGCGAACAGACTTGACAGCCATTGTTTAAAAGCTCACTTGTTGACAACGTGAAAGAAAGCACTTCACATTTGTTTTCAAGATTAATTATAACACTTTGCTCATCCAAAATGTCAACAGCTTTCTAATTTGTTTGTAGTTTTTCCATGTACGTACAACAGCTTGAATTCTCTTGCAAACTATTTGGATGGACAAAATGGTTTGCCCGGTGATACCGCTCATGCACAAACCACACAGCTAACTGAGTTCCGGTCTCTTTTGTAGGCAAATCTCCTGAACACAAACATTTTGATGAACACAGTTTAATGTGCGATGTGTCAGTTCCTGCACATATTTCATCCCAGGTCAAGCACTGAGCCTAGGTTAAATAAAGCACACGATAACAAAATACTAAATACAAGATGAAACTGACCCGTTACTATAGTTACAGTGTGAGCAACATGAGCATGAGCCACCAGCTCCCAGCAGCACTTGAATCCTCTCTCTCCATACAGTACACAGGCGCCTGCAGAAGCTACCCGCGGCGTAGCAGTCAAGTCGTTGGGAATTGCTGCAACCACACACATTTTATTTCACAAAATTGGGGAGGGAAGCTAGTTGGTTAGCATAGCTAGTTTTGCAACAAAAACTAAAACAGAAAATCTTGTCATGACTCTTTGGAGTTCGAGAAGCTCTCTTCTTTCGAAAACTGTTTGAATTAAACTGTTTGGGCTCGCATTGCTACGATTTCATATGTTACTTATCGAGAAAAATCATAAACAATTGATGTAAAATAAAAATGGTTATGTAGAAGTAGTAAAAGACTATGACAGGTGCTTATATTGAAACATACACTAAGGATGAAGTTCCCTCGCAAAGGCATTTGTTCGTTCTCGAGTAAATTGGAAGATCCACCACAAACACTCCATCAACAATCAGTTCCAATGAGCACCTTCTGGAGGTATGTCCAAGCAAGGCATTTGATTGGGTTAGCATTTTGCAGGGATGTTTACTGCTGTCCCCCCCCCCCCCCTTTTAAACACGTTTTAATCATTATTTAACATAATTATGCAAAGTCTCGTCTAAGATGCTAACTCAATTACCATCGTCTTATTTTGTGCTGACAGTATGGCTTGAATGACAAAAATAGAAATCCGTGTTGCAGGGCAGATAGGAGGGCCAGAGATGTGAGGCTTGAGCCTGATCTTTTCATTATAAATCATCCAGGGTCAACTATACAAATGGATAGAAACAGACATGGTTCTGTTTTTACGCAAGACTATTTCTAAAACATTTTGATGCAAAATGATGTGCAACCACGTGCTTCAGACTATGGAAAGCTCTCCAATTGGTCGAAAAGGACAAGAGCCTCTACTAACCTAATTGTGCACAACGGTAAACGGTCAATGTAATGTTAATGTTCCCGTGATTCATTAGAACTCAAAAAGTACTTACTCAACACTAGATAGCAACTATCCCTATCAGGTGGCCGTTCTTTCTTTTGAAAGAGACTAAACCATACAATCGTTTCAGTCCAGACGAGACCATTTACCAATTTTTTTGTTTGACAGAAAACATTTAATTCATTCAAACATTTCATATATTCATTTTCAGAAACATTTTTATTGAAATTAGGGTTAACTAATCTGCTAGGGATTTTTCAGAACGTCTAACAACCAGACCAGTGGTATTCAAACTGTCATTCTTATCATAGAGGTATAATAATCCCACAATTAATCTACGTCTTTATGGTTATCAGGTTCAAGTTTTGCTACTTTTGACCTTATGTAAAATACTAGCTGATGTGACTACTTATACAAGCGCACATAGACCTAGCGAGTGATCAGTGCAGCAGTTGCCTAATCATGTTTGTTCTGAGGGCAACTGAGGAAAGTGATGGTTTTGGTACAAGACCACAGAACCCATCTGCACAACCATTATGTTTGCAGGCTGAGGCAAAGTAGTTTATGTTAGATTTGTTCTCTAAAAACTATACTGGTAAACCAGAACAGAAAAGGTCTCATTTCATCCAACCCATGTGAGGGTTGCCATGGGACCGGTCAACTGACAGCTGGTCATGAAAAACAACTGTACCTACAATAGCTCATGGTAGTACCGATATAGCAGTCAAATGACAGCCCAGCAAAAACAACAGCCAGAAATTACAGCCAACATCATACAATCTTACATTCTTCGCCGTAAAAGTGCAGTGGTATTCCACAAAGCGATGAACGAGGCTGTGATGTCAATCATCATTGTCCCTGCAGTCCTCGAGCACGGTTGCTGAGAGTAGCTTTTCCCAGAATGGAAAATGCATTTCCAAGAAAAGTGAAGCGCTTGTACCAGGTAGAAACAAATGACAAGCACTGTGATTTGAAAAGCAGGACCACGATTGTCAACACCGATCAATAACGGCAAGGGCGACTGCCCTTATCAGACATCAACGTTTTCAACTCCAGTTGATTGCATACAATTACAGGAGCACATCACATGAATTTGAGATCTATCTAAAAAGACACCATAAGCTGTGTTCAGCAATGCTCCAACACCAAATTTGCACATCGTAAAATAGAAGCATCTATGTACAAGTATCAGGAAAAGTGGATTTAAGAAACCACTAAAGGCCACTTTAGAGAAAGTTGTGATTAGCGAGCACACTTACATCCATTCACAGTTGGATTCATTAAGACGCTTTGATTCAAATGGATGTTGTGCCAGCATAATGAGGACCAAATCAAGTAAGCCAACAGCAAAAAACAAACATTGACCAGTGTTAGTATAATTCTGTTAACTGCAGCTGAACTGCTCTGTGAGAAACGTGATGAGCTGCCTGAGGGAACCCCCATCCACCATTATAGAGTGATAATCTATTTGGACTGCAGCCAAGTTCTCTGATTGGAGAAGAAGCTAGGGTAGGGGTACAGGTCTGTAACCCTATGGGCACTTGCTTACTATTAGACTGAAGTGCATTGTCTGTGATCTTTAATCACTTCTCTCTCCTGGCCATGGAAATAATGGACCCATACATCAATTGTAGGGATTACGTATCTGCAATTGAGTTGTGCTTGCATAGTAATGGAACTGAGCAGGTGCAACAATGGTAATTAAACCTTAATGTTTTTAAACAGAGAAAATGGTGAAAACATATTCCTTAACATACAGCAGTCTATGGATGGATTGTGTACTTTATCCTAATGCAAATCGTGGTTATATTAATAGTAATGTCAGATAATCAAGTCTTTCAAAATCCCTGTCTAAATGCTGAGCCAACTGCCTTCTTAGCGTTAGTGTTTCATTGTTAAACCTGAAGCAGGCTATCATGAAAACAATGTAAGACACTCAATATTCAAAAAAGACTAGAAACCCCAGTAAGTAAGAAGTTACATTATCGGTTTAGTATTTCAAATCAATATGGGCTATATTATAACAAACGTAAAGACCAACAAACACAATATGTTGCAATGGACAAAACCTCACTCGCAGTGTTTTTATCTAACCAATTAAACAGGTGTTGAAATTGATAAGGGGCTAACATAATTTGACTTGACATTTACATCCAATAGGGCGCAATTTACATTTGATTCCTATAATTTCTGAAGGCAAAAGTACAAACCCAGACCACAAAATAAACAATTTACAAACGTATCCATGCAAAGAAGTTCGAGGTATACGCATCCACGCCAACTCCACGCGCATCTTTCGACTCATATTAACACACAAACCCAAATATTGAATAAAAACATGCAAAATACTGTGAAGGACCGAGCAGCATCCACTAGTGCAGAAATACTTTCCACTCTCGTCGTCTGTGAATCCATGAGGATATGTTATTTGATGTTAATTAGAGTTCCGACAGAGTAAAATACGACTTGCAACGCTGGGTAGTTGGTCGTTCAATTTCAATTTGCGCACGAGTCAGTGTAGATATACAAAGCTCGTGCGCGGCCGGAGTGAGCAAACGATACATATCAAAACTTCTTAATCAAAACCGCAATGCTATTTTTCAGATCACCAAATCATTATTATGTTGACTGTCTGATGGTATGAACATATCTACATTTAATGTTTTGTTTAAATAACTAGCTTGTATTCAAAATCATTGAAGTTAACTAAAAACTTAATATGGATATGACTCTTATTGTACATTCCAAATAGACTGTATAGCCTATAACAGACTACTGCAAGGATATAAAAAAAGTTACAATCATTAATTATTTCTTCTGCTGACACAATCCATGATTGAAACATTTATTTTGCCAAAAAGCTCACACATTCTGAATCAATTGGATATACCTTACAAACCAGACAAAAACCCTTACAGTACAATTCCCTTACCCTACTGATTGCAAATTCACAAACGACACAATAACATCTAAATTCTGTGATCAAAAGATCTCCCAGCAGATTAATCCTGACCGCATGTCAGCAAAAATAGACATTAGACAAAAGCAGTTATTTCTGCTTTTCTTGTGTGCTCAATATGTACTCAGTCCCTACCAGCAGTGATAAATCAAAGGAGTTTGTAGATTTGTAAAACAGAGGTAAACACACTAAGTACGATGGACAGCTTTGGTTAGTCATTCATATGTAACAGGACATATTTCACTTATGATAGCAGAACTTGCTGCCATTACATAGAAGGGCTCCAGCCTATTAAATCCCTGATAACACATTACATTAGGTTAAAAACGCTTATATTGTTACATCCAAAGTAGATATATCAGCACAACCCGAGATGTCACATTGACTTAATTTATCTTTACGTATTGGACCACACATAGTGTGATATTATCTTGATATATCTACAGTGAGCACATTTGAGTAACTAAACATAAATAATCTATGCATGTGTGTAAATGCTTAGAGTCATGTTGCAGCACATGAAAATAAGACATGCACAGCTTAGGTGGTCAGTCTGTAACTTGGTATGGTTCTGTCAGTAAGCAGTAACATCCTGATTTCACTGTGCAGTTGATGGGTTGTACTAGAAGTAAGTGAGGCCTGGGGGTGATGAGGCTAAAGCAGAGGCAATTACTTGTGATGGGTTTATGTAACTCCAGTAGAAAGTCAGACTATTTTGGGGGCTATACACAAAATGGTATAAAAAGTGATTTCAAGATTACATACGCTTGTGGGTTCTACATTAAATGTGATACGTCGTAGCATATATGCGGTTTCTTCTAATACTCTAAGGCATCCTGGGTATTCATAGCCTACAATCCCTACCTTCAAGTGGAAATGTAGGCCAAAAGCCTTATCGTGTCTCTGAGTGGTTGAAAATACAAAGGACGTGATGTTTTAATCTGTTGCCAATATTTTATTGTGACCACTTACCAAAATATGCTTGATGTTGAGACAGACACTTGTGAGGAAATATTGAAAATGAAAGACAGGAAACAAGTGCAATTTTATTTGACTGTATACTCTCCAAAGCACATTTTATGTTGCTCTGGTTATACAGGACATGATTTCATGTTGCTGATTGAATAAACTAAACAGTGTTGTTTAGATATGCAGACCTTTCAGTGGGTTTTTGAAGTTCCTTCGTTTTTAGATTTTTGGTTGATGAGCCCGTTATATTTTCAGAACATTGAATTCTTCTGACAGCACAGAGCCTATACCAAAATTGTTAATCTTGGGGGCCCAACTTGACACCTCCTTATCCATTGCAACTGGCTAAATCTTTCGGCTGCCTTTGGTATTGCCTTGAGGAGTTCAAATCAAAGTCTTGGCCACATGCTCCATGTTCCAATCAGCAACCTGGTGGTAGATGTTGCCCCAGTTTCACGACACTTAATGTCCGCAGGGCAAAACCTTTGTCTTTCAGCCTCAACCGGTCCGCATCTACTGCAAGCTCACCATACACATCACCTCATACGCCGGTGCTGGTGTTAGACACAGGGGCCAAGATAAACCTACCGTTGGAGGTTTTCGGAGTGAAGGAAACGAATCACAATCCACTTTTACAACCCAGCTAATTTTGCCTCTATATACCACAGGGACCTCTTCTCCTCCATCACCCACACCCTGGTCCATAATTTACCTTCTAGCTTGACAGTCTTTTACCATGTTTGGTGACTCATTTGCGGTATTACCAATAAAACAAAATGGCACTCGAAGGTACTACATTGCCATTCACAGCAGTCCAATTGGCCTTCCATGTACAAACATCTAGCAATACGTCTAACATCAAGTTAAAACAACTTCTTTTTAAATAACTGTATTAAACTTAACTGAACATTTTCCCAAGGTGCTTTAAGTGTAAGTATTCAACATGAATCAATAGGAAAAGTAAATCTAATGTGGCAACTGTTTTTCTAATTAGGAGGGAAGGGCAAATAATAATATATTTGAAATAAACAAGCATGGCTCAGACTAAGAATGCCATAATTTACTATGTTACATGGGAGACTCTGAAGTTGAAGGTCATTAGGATGCTCCAGGTAATATACAGTATTTATGTTTATACAGATAACTGCATCTAGTGACCTTGGGAAAGGAATTATATATATATCAGTGTAAAACAGAGTCCTGCGATACCAAGCATTAAAAAGTGTTCACATGGCACAATGCAAAACGATTTTGTAATCATTTAGGTCCCCAACTCAACAACATCCAGTATCAAAATCGCAGCTGTCACATTTCAGACATTTGTGACTCTTCTATTTAAAAGAGTACAGATGCAGATAGAACCGTATGCTGATGAAAAGTATTTTTTAATTGAAGTAATTGTTCTAATTGCAAAGAAAAAAACCTTCCATTTCAACAGAGAAATAATAATCATGAATGATTATTGAAAAATAGCCTTTGTTGAACTAGGTGAATTGTTCACCAAAATATAAACAAATATACAACATCCATAGCAACTTAAATACTTACCTAAAATGTTTCTTTTGGTTGAACAAAAATATCCCATATAATAAATATCGAACTGCTATGTATTGTGACATCATGTTTTGTTTAGAACCCAGGAAGAATACCTACGTTCTGACAGTAGCTAATTGGGCTCAAAATAAAATCCAAAATCATATTCCCATGGTATGGAATCAGCACAGATGGCATGACTTTTTAGAAGGTTTCAATCATTCCCTTGGCATTTTTCCACGACATAGCCAGACGCTTTATCTGGGCACTGTAGACAGTAATAAGAACATTCAAAAGATCAAAAGAGTCATCAGTAGCTTCTATAGTCATAAAATCATAAAACCTGTCCAAGTTCTACAATTTGTAAGATTGATTATTCCTTACCGTAACCATACCACACAATTAAACTCATAATGTTAATAAAATATTTGTATTTACAATAACGACTTTGTGGCTATAGTATCTATTGAAAACCTGACTGTAGGAAACAACTGGGGGAACAAAGACTTATTAAACCATAATGGTTCAATACATTATTGAAAGGTCTTATTAAAGTTTCTCTTTCAAGATGTCTGTGTGATATCTTTGCCCACCTGAAAAATGCATTAAAATAGATCATTACCAGAACACCTGTGACGCCTGTACTTACCTTGTTCTATGTGACTGTGAATCAATCATTAATTAATTAAATAACTTTATTTTTACATGATCCTCGTGAAACAGCTGATAACAACACAGGTTAATAAGTAATAGGTGTTGTATTGTAACAGTACTGTAAACATCTAAAAGATCCAAGATATTAATTAGAACATAGATTAACATCCAAGCTGACGAACACATAACTGACAAGAAGATTCCATCATTTATCAACACATTGTGTATCATAACACTGCCCGGGTTCTGTTACTGGACTAATGCAGGTTGTGGCAGTTTGGGTAATGAGAGACTTTCAATTACTTGAGCGGAATTAGAAATGTTTAGTTTATTATGCTTGAACAAACTAGAAAATGAAAAAGAACCACCCCAATGGATATGGACAGGCCCACACAGACCATGCAGTTTCACTTACGGATTTAAAGAACAGCATTTCAAGATTAAATGATACAAAAATAGAACATTTACAAAATGCCTACTAAAAACACAGACAACTGGCATCCAAAACTCACGTTCACAAATTCAAAACATTCGGACTAATTCTCCTATATTTTGAAGAACTAATTTCTCGTCTAAAAAAGAAATAGCAATGGTCGCAACAGACATTTCACAGTTGAAGGGAGACGGCACGTGACATGCAGCCTTCGGTGCGGAAAACATTCGCTACACGGTAGTTTCGTGTTTCCACAAGCCAGTCTTAATGTTGGCCGAGGTCGAGCTCTCGGCGTTGACCAGGGGGGCGACCTGCCCGTCGCCTTTAACCGCGCCGTCCTGCGTTGCCAGGTTCAGCCCGTACGACGACTTGGACGGGACCTCCGCCAGTTCCGTGTGATTGGCCTGCTTAACGCTGCGGCTTTCTTTGCTCGTCACGCTCGCTGCAGTCCCCGGCCCCTCGCTCTCTCCTTCTCCGCCCGCCGCCCCGTCGCCCGGGCCGCCGCCCCCTCCCTTGTCGGCGTAGCGCGGGCGCCGGGGGAGGGACGTGCTGGCGTCGCTGCTGTCCTGCTGCATCTGGCTCTGGTGGCGCTCCCGGTATGCCATGTAGGCGGCCCGGCGGCTGCTCCGCGCCTGCTGGCTGTCGTGGTGTTCGTGGCGATGCCGCCGGTGGGGGGCGCTCTGCACGCTGCCGTCGACGCTGGTCGGCACGTCGTAGGCGTACTCGCGCAGCACCGTCAGCCGGCTGGCCCGGTGGGCCCGCGCCCGGTTCTTGTGATGCCGGCCCGCGGGGCCGCCGCCGGGGTTGTGGCCGCCGTTGACGGGCCGGAACTGCACCTCCACGGGCGCCACGTGCATCTTGATCTCGTTGTCCGCCGAGTGCTCCGTCAGGCTGTTGTCCAGCGGGGCCGAGCCGTTGCCCGGCGCCGGCAGGGGCAAGAGGGGCAGCGACCGGTTCTGCGCCGCCTCCGCCTGCAGATTGGTCAGTTTACTTCCCTGGGCGGGGGTTCGCACGCCCGGGGCACTCCGGTTGGCGCAGGACGACTCGCCGCTACTGTGGACGGACCGGGTCGCCTCGCCGTTGCCCCTGCCGACCGACCCGGCGGCGGACGCCGTGGAGGCCCCGGCGAGAGGCAGCAGGGCGTCCTCCTGGGCCGAGTAGGCCCGTCGCCCGCGGCAACAGGCCTGGGCCCAGTGCCGCCTCAGGTCCTGGCGGTTGACGCAGTGGTGCGCCGTCAGGAAGCCGCCGAGGGCCAGCGCCGTCACGCCGAACAGGCAGGAGAACACCAGGTCGGCGGGCCTCCCCTGGGACACGGAGAGGGCGCCGAACACCCACAGCGCGGCGTACAGACCCAGGGTCCCCGCGGCGCCCAGGAGCTGCGTCCAGAACGTGTGCTCGTTCTCCAGGGCCGACAGGGACACGGCGCGGGGAGTGGAGACCGTGGACGAGGACGCGTCGTGGGGCTGGATGTGGAGGAGGGCGCCCGGAACTCCTCCGGCAAGCCGCTGCTGCTCCTCCTCGGCGAGCTCCTTCAGCTCGTAGCGCCGCTCGGGGTGACGCCGCAGCTGGAGCAAGACGCTAAGGAAGTACATGCAGTCCACGAAGACGATAAAGCTAACGGGGCCGTAGAAAGCCCCCAGGCTTGGCTCCCACGCCATCCAGCAGCTAGAGAGAGACACCAGAGAGTGGGTTAAACATGGAACAAACACAATATAGCACACACACGCGGTGGATTATGCCGCTGAGTTGATATAAAACATGTGGGCAACAAAGCCACATAACCTTTTAGAGTGAGTCAAGAGATGACTCAAGTGCCAACCATTTAAATCACCCAAATACCTATTGAAAAAGAATCTAACAAATGAAATGTTTGACTCAAGCCCTTATCTCCAAATTAGGTAAAGACTAGGTGTCAGTACCCATTTGGTTAAGTAGGCGTTGTGACCGGAATAATATAGCCTAGTTTTAACTACACGTGCTACTTCTTGTGCTGAACTAATATTCTAGTTTACCCCAGCAAATGGATCTTGGAGCCGTTACTGAAAAACGGAAGTAGCCAAACAGCCTTGTAAATAAAATGCCGATCGCAAAAGCAAAGCCAGAACTGGGGGAGTGAAGCCTCTCGTATAATTCAGGCTTCTCGTTTAGGAAAATAACGGATTTACAATTAACTACAGTGGCAACGGGAAAAGATTATAACTTCATAACAAATTAAAGTAAATGTCATGTTTTGCATGACGATTTAGCGTTGTATCACAATATTTTATCTAAACTTAATCTATGTTTTTTTTAAGCCGTCGAAAATTTTCTTTTAAATTAATGTTGCAATTGAGTGCGGCCATACTCATTTATCAATAACATTTTTGTAAATCGAACAAAACCTACCCGATAAAAGCCTGTTACTGTATACCAATTCCTAATAAGAACCCTGTATGCTATGATTTTACTTTTTTTGTTTTATTAATTTCTCCACAATACTAGCGCCAAAGCAGCTACTACTTTATCAATTACATGAGAATGTTTCTTTGTTGTTTGGAGATCGGAATAAACGTAAAAATAATCTTTGTCAAAAAGAAAGGACGTCAAAGTGAGTAACAAAAACTGTGGATATAAATGAGTTTCGCAGGTGCTGCGACTTGCGCCCACTTTCACTAGCTAGCCAAGGGTGGAGGCAGTAATGCTTTGCTGACGACGTTGTAACTTAATCGCGATGACATCCTGCATTTGCCAAAAGATGAACCACATAATTCCCCTTAACTATAAACATTTATACGTCTTGAGATTTGCCTTATGCTTACTTTATTATGCAAACACAAGGTACACTGACCTAATTTGACTGCTGGTTCAATATCGTTGTTTTTATGATTGCTAATGGGGATTAGCAATATATTGTTCTTTCAAGTATATGGCGTAATATTATTTGAGGTTTTCTTTAGCACTTTAGTAAGTATCGTGATTTCGTTGTATCAGAAAGAATCGTGATATATTGAAATGTACCATGAGTATTGTGATATACATTGTATCACAAGGCACTTGCAATACCCCCCCCCCCTACTCTCGAAACCAGCTAATTCATTGAACTCAAAAACACAGGTCCAGTGTTCCAAATTACTCGGTGTGCTTACGTAACTAAAACTGCCTTCACCATGGAGCTAGACGAAGAGCAAGGATGAGAAAGGGAAAGAAAAGGACAGAAATAGCATAAGAATGAGAGTGGTAAAGAAAATTAAAGAACCATAAGAGAAGAATGAAAGTGCAGAGAAACACTATAAATATCCCATCCAAATCAGACTTCACAGGGACTCATAATGTTCTATCCTTTCAAAATATTCTCAATGAAAATGAATATACATGCATTTTGGCGATAAGAAAGAGATTTCTCTTGGATATAGTTGCTGTATGAAGGCCAGATTAAACAATACACTTAAATGTTGTAATTGGCACAACGTGACAGTGGCAATACTTACTATGGCGCGTTGGTCCGGCTACCATAGTTCTTGATGTTGGCTGCTGCAGTTATGCCACAGACGATGATCGGTATCCCTCCGCCGATTAGGTAGAACCTGGTAGGATAAAGGAGTAGGGAAAATACATTATTGGAACTTAGGAGTTGACATATAAGGAGATCTAGTCAGGAGTTTAATGTGGAGGTGGAATTTGTGCTTCAGGCCTCTATACTGACACCATGTGGACAAAGTCACAGATAAAAACATACTCAGAAGATACAAAAGTATTATAATTTTATTGTAAAGGATGACAAGAACACATCACGTGTGGTCATGGGGGAAAAAAAACATTCGTCCACACCACTGATGAACTTAAATTTAATTTCAGTACAGCAAACTTCAAGACAGTGCCTGAAGTTATACCGTAGACAATCTCATCCATACCAACTTACACTAGCAACATTTTGCACACATAGTACATATACACAATCTAAACAGTTTGCCTAATTTTGCAATTATTCTTTCCATTTGCATTGTGGGAGGTGTAGTTTTGTTTTTACCTCAGCATGGGTCGTGGAGGGGGCGGGGGCTCATCCAGCTCTTCGTAGCGCTTAGCCTTGCGGGTCACCTGCTTGTAGATGTTGCGTGCGGTCACGCCCACCCATAGAGCTGTGGCCAGTGTAGAGTAGTGCAGAACGATGCCCACCTGAAAGGAAAACACCACAAGCCCAGTCCTCATTAACGTCCCAGACCAGACAAACAACGATGACACTGCCCCGCACAATCAGGAAGTCAATCAGGAAGTGTGTTTGGAGAACGGTGGGAAACCGCGGCCAGAGCCACAGGGGCTATGGAGTGGGGCAATTCTCACCGCTTGGCACACACTGGGGTAGCGTGTCTGGTTAATACCGCCGATGAAGACGCCGCAGGTGAGGAAGACGTGAAGGCAGAGGTTCACCAGCATGTGCCAGAATTTACGGCTGATGCGGACAGACCTGGTGACAAAACCACACATAGTTGACACGGCAACCCTAAGGCACTGGACCCAAAGTCGACAAATCAGGAAAGCGTATATCCCAATCCACGATGGTCCCGAATCCAAGTTTTTGTGAGGGTGTTAGGTATATTGGCTATTCGTTTGGTTAATTTCAATTGATACAAAACCTTATTAGGGGAAAGGGATTCGTGACATCCAGCAGATTGTACTGGCTGGATGCGTAAGTGTGCGGAGCCGTTACCTGTGGTGGTAGATGTAGCTGACGATGATGGTCAGCAGACAGAGGAGCAGGACGATAGCTGTGGCGTAGATGACTGGATGGAGAGGCACTATGCTGGGGGAGAAATACTCCACCCCATTGAGATCCTGTGGACGTGCACAACATTTTGGAATGTCATTACTTTGGCCGGTCTCTCATGCAATAACAAACAAACCCTAAAGGATTTTTCTCAGGAAGCGAATATGTTTAGGCAAAAAGTGAACCCGGATCATGTAGAACTTCTGAACCCCAAAAGATTTAGGGCCATTGCCTTCCAAAAGCAAACTCTCTGAGAACCAGCATTATCAAGAGTCCATATCCTAGCAGGAAGTGAACTACATTTCCGTAAAAAGTAGTCCCAACGTATGAATGAAATCCGTGGTCAATCCGGTCACACACACGGAGTTCCACGACCCACCGGACCACTCACCATCAGTACGGCGTAGTTGCCGAGCAGGTCACAGGAGAGCGTGGTGAAGTTGTCGTGGTGGCTGAGGACGCGGCAGCCCTCGCTCTGCCAGCCGCCCTGCCCACCCAGCAGGCTGAAGTTCCAGCAGGCGGGCACGGCGTCCGAGCCGCGGGAAAACCTCCTCAGCGTGGCGTTCACCGGGACCCGCAGGCCCTGAAGCGGGAAACCCTCTGGCCGTTCAGGAAAGAGAGAGAGAGGGACGATCGTGATGATGGTGCTTGGTTACGCGAGAGGAAGACTGGACCACCAGACTTGTCTTCGTTGGCGTAATCATGCGGAGGGCTTTTTGATTGACACCGGCATGTACCACGCGAGGTAATGGTCAGCAGTCCTGGGAAAAGGTAAGAATGTGCCGCCGCTGCACAGAAACGTGCTACGGTTCTGACACGATTGTCTTTGCACTAGCAAACCCTCAGAAGGTGGCACCTTGAGATCAAGGTTCACACAACAAAATGTCTTGACAAATGTATCTTAATGTAAACGAGTCCTGGTGCTTGTCCTCATTTACTGAGACCACTGTGGCCCATAATACATGTACTTTTCACCCATAGTTAAAAGAGAATATATTAGCCTCACATTTTTACCAAATACAAGTTACGTTTTTATAATAGTATAAAATGTCAAATTAGATGAATCAAGTTTTAATAATGGCTTGATCATCCTGAATGACCAGATTGGTGGTGGGTCAGTGATGTCTGGGGAGACATATCCTTGGAGGATTGCACAGACCCCCACATGCTAGCCAACGATACCCTGACTGCTGTTAGGTACCGGGAGGGACGCTTAAGCCCCATCATCAGAGCTTCTGGGGTGCAGTGGGCCCCGGGTTTCTCCTGGTGCAGGACAATCCCCTGACTCAGTGTGTAGGCAGTAAGTAATTGAGGCTATTGACTGGTCCTCACCATTCCAAGATCTGAATACAACTAAGAACCTCTGGGATGTTGTGCATCGGTGCATCAGACACCGCCAAGTAGCACCACAGACTGTCCAACAGCTCACTGATGCCCTGATCCAGGTCTGGGAGGAGATCCCCTGGGACCCGCCATCTCTTCAAGATCATTCCCAGAAATTGACAGGAGTGCATACAGGCTCGTTGGTCGAAATTCACGGAAGTTGAAACAGCCTGAGATTTCAATTGTTTACTTTCAGGTTTCAATCCAGCCCTCAATCGGTGGGTGATTTTGGTTTCCATTTTGTTCAACAAATTACACAAAGTACAGTAAATAGTTTGATCTATAATACATTTCCTTCATCGAGACCCAACAGTGGGATTATGTGTTACCTTCTTTCTTGAGCATATTGAGTATATTGGTATAATATGGTTCCGGTCAGACTCACCTATCTTGGCCAGGAGCACAGGCGTGGCCACGGTTCTCCGCTTTGCCCCGTCAGCCAGCAGAGTGGAGTTGCCGGTGGAGGGGAAAAGCTTGCCGTTGCGGAAGGCCAGCAGATGGAGCTTGTAGACAGTGTCGTCCACCTGGCCGGAGACTGAATACTGGGAGAACAGCGAGGGAGGCAGATGCAGGGAGGCCTCCACTATGGTGTTCTGGGAAATACGAAGGACCAGGTTAATCCCAGAGTGGAAAAAGTCTGATTAAGTGTACTGAGGATTTCATTGTTTAAAATACGTGGTAAAATGATACGCTGTCCATGGATTAGAGTTGTGGGTGAAGGGATCTCATGATAACTTTGAGCTGTTTTCAATTAAAATGACTAATTAGGCTCCAAAGGAATCAGTTGTCATATTTTACTATCTACTTATGCAAACTCAAGGCCACTGAATGGAAAACTGAATAAAGAATAAAATGAATGCTGTAAATATGATACACCTAAAAAAAAAAAAATCGATATATTGTTATCAATATATAATTATGTTAAATATACTTTTGTACGACAGAAAAGTAGCAAGCGGAAACAGGTATGTAGAGGATGAAAGGGAGTCAATTCATTCACAGACGCCACATGTATTCCTACAGTACGCCGTCCGGTTCCAATAAACCGCTACGAAGTGGAACCTGGGGAATTGGTAAGAGACACTCCCCGTGTGTTGGCTCCGTGGGAACCCACCTTCAGAGCGAGGCTGGACAGGGTGTTGGTGGAGTTGCACTTGAAGCTGAGCTGGCGGTCCGCGTTGCCGTCCAGGTCTCGGAGAGTGATGCGGTCCGGCATCAGCTTCTGGAACAGCGTGCAGGTCATGCCGTGGAAGCTGCCCGCCTTGATGGCGTGGGCCTCCAGGGCGATGTTGTGGGAGTTCTGGGGGAGAGACGGCAGGGGTTGAAAGCGTACCCGCTCGACGGGTGGCCAGTCGGTCTCGCACCGTGGGGTTTTCAGAAGTCGCCGCAATCTTACGGTGGAGTAGACCGGAACGCCGCTGGTCAGGCGGTGCGCGGCGATCCTCTGGAGGCATTCCACGATGCGCGAACAGGCCCGGGACTCGCGCTGAGCCATCCACAGCACCCGCTCATCCGCTAGCATCAGGTTACTGGAGATGTCCACCATTACGTCCCCCAGCTGAGGCGGAGTACACGGAGACAACACACTTAAAACCCCAACCCTGATACCTGCACCTTCTGGAAACGATATGCGGCCTTGTTAGGTTAAGGAAACACATCTTTCGGAAATACTTGGGAATTACTGTAAGGGTCCCAAATTCCAGCAGCCAGCTGGAAAAGATCTGTTCACACAAATGCGGACGCTCACCTCCTTGTATTTCTCCGCAAACTTGCCAAACTTCTCGATCATCTCGGCCACAAAGATCACATCCATCTTGTCTGAGAAGTTGGCGGCCTCCACAGTGTAGACGAGCAGCTGCCGTGCCGTGATCACGGCGTTCGTCATGTTCAGAGTCATCTACAACACACACAAGAGGCACGGGCTCTAGCAGGAATGTACCCGGGGCTGAGAGCTTCATGTGAACGGGTTCAAGGCCCAAAACAGACAGGCGATGGTTTACGGGGACCGAGATCGCGAGCGGGCGTGGCGAGGCCACACCCAGAGCGGATGGGTCGTCGTCGCGGTCACCTGGTTGATGATGTAGAGGACCCGGGTGACATCCTTCTGGTACTGGCATTGGGAGTAGTCGTCCTCGGCCCACGATCCCCCGCGGTCACAGCCTCGCCACGCCCGCTGCTCGTCCATCTGCGAGCCCGAGTACAAGCCTGCGCCCGACGCCAGCTTGTTGCAGGGCAGGTAGGCGGTGATGCCCGCCAGGGTACGAGGCCACCTGAGGGGGGGGAGAGAGGGGGAGAGAGAGGGGGAGCTGGTGAATGCGGTAGCATGATTCCCACACACTCCGCTCCACCCTAGCACTTCTTAGATCTATTGATCAGAAATCTTTTAGATATTAACTCGACGGGGCTGTGTTTCTCTAGTCACCCCATTACAAAGCCCAGGTATTATTGCTAACGATGCCGATGTTCAGTCACTAGGGGGTGCCAGAGAGAGCCTGTCACGTGCACACACACACACACACACACACAACTGTCGGACACAAACCAGATTACTTCAACGAGCGCCATACGTTCCAGGTAGACTGGTGTCAGAACAAACACTACCCCGACACAGACATGTGACCTGGCGCGGCGTATGGCGTGGCGGTGAGCGTGTCGGCCCTCACCGGTAGTCTCCCTTGTTGTTGGAAACCCGCTCAGGCGGGCAGTACTTGGCCGAGCTCTCCACGACGACGATGTGCACGGTGCGCGTGGTGTTCCCCCGGCTGGTCCTCACGCGGCACTCCCAGTTCCCCGTGGAACCGGGCTGGATGTTGGAGATGGTCAACACGCTGGGGACAACAGTGAGGCACGCGCCGATAAAACGCAACGCCAAGACGGCTGACAAATGGATGGGGAAAAAGCCGGGGAAATAAACGTGCGCGGGGGAATCGCAACCGATGCAGAAGCTTCCATACAGATGGGCACGTTCAGCTCGATATAGGATCAAGGAGCCCCCCTGCAGCCTATAGCTCCACTGATCCAGAGGGGCCGCGCGTGCTAACCGGAAAACAACCGAAGAGCACCAACTAGAAGCGAGGCCTCACCTAGCGATGAGAGAGCAGTTCTGCACCATGCTCTTCTCGATGAAGATGCCCTGGGCGGCGTCGGGCTCCACCATGCGGCCGTTCTGGTACCACAGCACCTGCATGTCCTCCGCCACAAACGAGGCCTGGCACTGGAAGGGCAGGCTGTCCCCCTGAAACACCACCTGCTGCTGCGAAGGCGTCAGCTGGAAGGAGGGCAGCTCCAGAGGCGCGTCTGGGGGTTGGGGGAAGGGGCATTCTTGAGTTGGCCTGCACTTCTTTTGTTAGCGTGTGTCGGCTTTGGTGTGTGTTTCTGTGTGTGTGTGTGTGTGTGTGTGTGTTTCTTCCACTTTCCAGGCTGTACATGCGAGTCCGTTCATCTCTTCAACTGAACCTTTCAATTGTAAAATGTTGGGGTCCCATTTCGTGTCCCACGTCTTTCCTCGCACGTTGTGCCACTGACTTTCTAACCGGAGCGGGGACCAACGGCAAACTGATACGACAAGGGCAAGCACGAAGAAACGCCGTGCCGTACTGTCCCCTGGCGACCGGTCAGAACAGGGCCAGATCCACGGAGCCAGACGCGATCCAGACGGTCCACGCTCTCCCCCTGTCCCGTGGTGTGGGTGTGGCTGTGAGACTGACCGACGCCCTGAATCAGGTTAGTCTGAGGCCTTCCCTGCCCTGCTAGCAGTGATTAATCAGCATTGTTCCGTGTGTGTGTGTGTGTTTAGGAGTGTGTGCGCTGGTGTAGCCTACCGTACCATACATAGTGTCGCCCTAACGAGGTGTGTGACGGGTTTCCCTGCTATATACTCTACTGGATACAAGTAGCCAGACATCCGCTCAGCGCTCAAAAATACGCTGGTAGCCTAACCTCCTCAAGATTCTCCCCAGCACATTACAACTTGTCAGGGGATATGTTAAGAGGAGCAAATTTGGCAGTTTATATTAATAACCCATCACCTCTGGCTTCATTCCTACACTAAATTAGACCAGCTATCAGAAAATGTGTAAATGTGAATCGTCCATCACGAGCTCGCATTCAAATCCCCAAGCTAATTACATCTCCAAGTTGGTACACGGTCTCCATAAAAGCACTCAAGGGAGTGGGAATGAAGAACTCTGTTTCATGACAAACTGTCTTGTTGTATGTTAACTATTTATCTTTCATTTAAGGGAAGGTATTTCACTCTAAAGCGGGTGCAGGTGAGGCTTGCTGAATCTCTGCTGCCATTCATTTTTCTGATTAGCAGATCATCTAATGTTCCCTGCTACTGGGCTCTTTATTGATCACTACCTATCATACAATACACAGACACAACCTTACCAGCGTCCCCCGGTAGCCGGGCACAAGGGGAATGAAAAGGAGATGAATGGGTCTCTCAGCTAACTGACAAAAATGAGTGTGTGAGCTCACATGTGGAAATCGGGTTTACTTCCATGGCGGACATTCAATGGCAATGTCCTGGTGCATGATGTCACGGTGAATGCATGACTTAATATTCAGCTCTCCGGATTTCATCTGGATTTCGTATGATAAGTGTGTGTGTTTGTGTGTGTGTGTTCATACCACAGGTGAGCAGTTCAGGACTGATGGAGGTGATGCGATGGCCATGCAAGGAGCGAGGATATGAGCAGCTGGTGTCCTTCACCCCAACGTTGTTGTCTTTGATCCAGTGCAATAGCCAGCGCAGGTTGCAGTCGCACAGCAGGTACGGCGTCTGGAACTCCCTGTTCCAGTAACATGGGGGCAAATACAGTGTTCTTATATACAATGTTCTTATATCACATTAGCTATATATATATATATATATATCACAAATATAAATGTGTTATTGTATATTAATTAGGCTCACACACAGCGAGTTAAAAGGCGTCCTCCTTAACACGCATTTCCTTTTTCTTTTTCCGAGTTGTAGTTGTGTTTTTCTTTTTCTTTTTTTAATAAAATGCAGCCCGGAAAGACTGAAGCAACACCGATCTTACTGCTTACACATTACTGGTCTTTATGCTTCCCGTCTTTTTTTCACACACATTAAATCATCAACATAATATTGTCGTCTGTCCAAACTTGTCATTAAAAGACGTACAAAGCCACGAACAGGATGACATCAAGAGCCTGTTCCGAATCGCAAATCTGTATTTCTGCACCCAAAAAAAAAAGAAAATGCATGAAAACGGCACACACTATTTCAACAGATAGAAATCAGACTTACAAAGTCTTCAACGCCCCCAAGCTGTCAAACGTCCCTTGGGTCAGTGACGAAAACATGTTTCCTGAAAGGTATCTGAAAAGACAATGCTATCGTTTGTCAATCATCCTGACAATGCTAATCTGCCAATGCTATGCTAAAATATCACATGACACAATAAGAACCCGAACACAAGTCATCAATAGTTAATCCACTGATGCCAAGGAACATCTCAATCTCCACCATTACAGGACAGGAAAAGGACATGGTACAATGTGTTGCAGCTGCTGCAATGACACCCAAGGGGCCATCTTAAGTATTATGCTACTCTCATAGTACCTGGCTGAGAACCAGCAAGGCAATAAAACCTTTTGTGTTTACTGTGAATGAGAACCACCAAAACCCATGGTGGTTTAGAAGTCTACGTGACCATCTCTAGGCTTCACAGAATGGGCCCAGATGGCGACAGTCCTATTGCATCAATGCCTTACATGAGTGGGTACATTTTTATTAAGGTGATGTAACCAAATACTTGCATTAATCCTTGCGAAGGCCTTAGTGAAGGATATTAAATGTTTGTTTTTAAGATGACGCGGCAAGCTATGAAGAAGAAAATTACTTTTACTTACAGTCGAACCAAACTTGTAAGGCCTTTGAATATGTCCACGTTTAGGCAGCCAATACGGTTGTTGGACAGGTCTCTGTAAAAAGCAAAACAAAAATAATGTAAGGTTGTATTTGTTTCTAAATGACCAACATGTTTCGTAAGAAAATCGTTAGCCACCGCAAATTGTACAGACAGCATGAAATACACCAGACTAGAGTCATATGAAAGCATGTGGTAAAAAAAAAACTTTGAGGTTGAAGAAAAATGTCTGGTATGCTTTTAACATGATTGGTCCCTCAGATCTCCTGGAAGTGTTCTATTTGTTTCAAAGGTCATAACCAAGACGTTTGGTTAGGCTACCTTCAGACACTATGGACTTGGCCTGAGGATCTCTAAAATTGCTGACAAGAGTTCTTAACACATACTGAACCTTTTAGCTGTTTTTCTTAGAAGGGTCGTTAATTGTACCACTACTATTAACTTAATTTCTTCACATTGCTAAGGCTTTGATTTGAGTCACAAAAAGTGACTAAAATTTAGACAAATAACTCAAATGTAAGACTAGTAGCAGGAAAATTATTATGAACTCCATAAAACAACACTGTCTAGTCAAACTCAACACATTTACAGTACAACGACCCCTCAAAATGCAATACAATTATAGCAAAAAAAGCCACAACCCAAGCCTTAATGTCACAGGCAGCGTCATCACACCAGCGAACACGGTTAAGCCACTGATTACACCCCCCGACATGACCTAGAAAATAAGCGTGAAGCACATTCCGTCAACATCCTGGTGTTGGGCTAATTACTGTTGTGGGTCGTGGGGGAGGGAGGCAGCTGGGGGAATTGACTGTGGGCAAAGGCGGTTAGGTCCACCTGGTCTGGAGTCTGCCAAGAACCCGCCCTGGTATCCCACGACTGAGGAGGATCGCCTGGTTTGCTTCCTAAGCCCATCCTGCCAGTGCTACCGGGCCATATAACTAGACCTGCCGCAACGCTCCGGCAGTAATTAGTGCAGGCTGAGGTCCTCATGTCAGTGCCGTTGACGTTTCCTAGTCTCTTTGTCCGGCATTTGTCATTCGCACTAACCCAGGGGTTTCTTTAAATCGTGACGGTTTTAGAGCGGAGCTCGGCCTTACGGTGGAAGCAAGACCTGGAGCATGACTGCCGGTTACAGTGTGTGACCAGCCGCTGAAATAGCTTGCTGTGAGGGTGACCTGGCTGGGCCGGCAACTGTTCAGCTGTTAGTGGAATGTAAAGGCTGTGGCCGAGACGCCGACAGGGTGCAAGGAGAAGGGGCCGGAGGCCTCAAGGCACTGACCACGGGCACGTGTTGGATTTCCCTGAAACGTTTTAGGTACACATTAGGAGAGGTGAAGCTGGTCCCAAAGCTGTAGCCAGGGGATACCCAGAGTCACGACACGAGGCGGTCCATGACATGAAACAAAAATGGCATTGTGCCGAATGCAGCTAATGGAGGACACACTGGACTGTCTACTTGCTGAATGCCAGGGCTGGAAGGAGGAACTAGCCCACGCCTCCGCCACCCCCTAACAGCTGGGACCACCCACCCAAGGCCCGGCCTTAAAGCAATGCGCAAACTTTGCAGTCATATCGCGTCAGCTTCACCCCATTCTTTATTACAGTGGAGCGGATAATACGTGGACATCATCCTTAAACAACAGAAATACTGGATAAAGGACGTTGACTGATCCAAGTTTTAATTCATTGCCAATGATGACAATGAAAAAGTTGAGGTAATGCATTGCGACGTGTAGAGCAAGTCTCACTCCCCTCTCCGGTCTTACAAAATGGGTAGAAGTCAGGCAGCCGCGGTAAAGCCAAGCCACTAGCAAGTGGCAAATTGGGGGGGGGAAAAGGAGAGAAAAATCTAATTAGGCTCTTTGAAGAGAGGTACAGATTGGGAGAAATTAAATGTTGGCTTCAGGAGGGAAAGAGGGCGAATACACTACAAGCCTATTGGGAGCTACTGACGGCAGAGAGAGACAGAGAAAGAGACAGCTTGCAAGTATGTTCATGTCCTCCTTGTCAATTAACTCCATCATCCTTTTCCAGAAACCAAACAGAGGGCTGGCAAAAGACTAGGCTGACTGTGCCAGCAGCCACCGCAGGGCTTCTGTTTACAACACCAGGCACAAAGTTCCTACTCCTTTTGCACTAGTCGGGGGAATAGTTTGAAATGTAAAATGTGTCGGAGACAGCCAAAGTAATGATTTATCAACCTGTACATTATATTGCCATGGCCAAACATGTTTTACAGAGGGCAGTGTGGCTCAAACGTATAATATATCCAAGCGACTATCCAGTTGTTCTGAGGAGTTCATTTAATTCTGACATAACAATTATGATCATCATGTTATAATCATGTTATACAGGCTAACTTTCAATACAAAATATTATTGGCGATATGGCTGTTCAAATTTATTACACAATGGCCTGTTCTTGATGATTTACCCAGATTGCAATTTATTTTATTGCAACGATTTTTGCAAGATCTTTAGATTAGCGAGTTTAACGCCAACGTAAGAAACTTCAACAAACTTCCTTCCGGGCGAGGGACTAAATACAAACGTGACATTGCCAGATGGCGCAGGTTAACGGACTGTGTAACACGATGTATAGCCAAAGAAATTATGCTGTTCAATACGGTAGGAAATACAGCATTTAAAGATATGCTGCAAAAGTTGCTGCGCAGTACGAATTGCCAGGAAAAACTTCTCCAAAACTGCAATCCCTAACTTATACAACCAAGTGAAGGGTGAAATTCAAGGATCTAAAATAAATTGACTTTTACTGAGCGACTACAGACATGTGGTCAAGCTTAAATTTGACCTGACAAATGAGCTTAACAATACATGACCTAACCACTGACTGGACTCTACAGTCCAAGGGTTTAGAAACAAGATATACACCAGAACACCACACAGCTGATAAACTTGCAGAATGCCTTCAGGCTGCTTTGGCAGATTGGGAATTAGATGAGCAGAAAATGCCCTGTACAACTACAGATGATGATGTAACATGATGGCTGCAATTCATAAACTTGGCTGGTCATGGCTACATTGCTTTGGCCATAATCTTCATTTGGCTGTCACAAATGCCATAACAAGTGAAAAGGAATGCACAACCCGGGCCTTGGGACTGTGTAGGAGTCTTGTCAACACATTCAACTTGACAAGCACAGACTGGTGAATTATTTATTGAAAAACATTTAACATTCATTCCTATCCATTTTTTTCCTCCATGATTCATTTCTAAATTAAAATGTTGTGCCTGAGCAGTGATTTCTATCCATTAGATGCTGCTGGGTAGTCTGTGGTTGTGGGCTATGTGAATAAGGGCCGTTTTAGCCGGAGTTCATTCATTTTGATTGCTGGTTATTTTCATCTGCATTTTTTCAGTGATAGGCTTTGTGTGTTCAAGTTATTATTGACGTAATATCTGCTCTTTGCAATTTTTGTTTACAAAGATGAAAAGGAATACAGAAATGACATGGTCATTGTCAATGAACAAATTCTTATTAGGCTTAAGACACTAATAAACTAAACTAATATATGACTAAGTGTCATATAATTACCCATTATTTGTGTGACAATGAAATCATCAACTAAAATGTCATAATCGTGACAGCCCTAGTTGGCTAACTGATATAAACTGTAGGCGTGGATGACAGAAAGAATGCTATAGGTTTACATAATATAGTTCTACTGTTGATTGTAAAATGACTGGGGCTTCAGGGAAATAAAGCCCAAGTCTTTCCTGTCTTGCTCACAACTCTGCACCAGCAGCCAAGCTCCACTTTATGTTGGCAAGGACTGACCGGTATGAGATGATTCTAACACACACACACACACACACACACACACACACTGCTAGCATACACATAAGGTGTCTACCACACACATTCACATACCCCTTTAACTTTGTGTGATAGTAGATAGGGCCTCAACTGCCTGGTGCAGGAGTTTCCAGTGGGCTCTGGCAAAAGCCCAAGTGGACACAAGAACTGAAAGATAGACGCTTTACAGCCGTCGCTTATAGAATGGATGGGCTAGACTTGATACCAAAGTTCTCTACAAACCACAAACAACTGCAAAAGCCCCACATGGTTCAAAATGTGGCTTTGTGGAAGCGTACACAGCAGTATCTCTTTAAGCAATGACGGAAACAGTGAACATTGGATGCTGCGCAACAGAGCTTAGTTTAGACTCTGCTCCAGCCCATTGAGCTTGCTGGCAGGCGCTCTAAGACCTACAGAACACAAATCTCCCAAGGACATTTGCATTTTCCTGTCAATAAACAAACAATTCTGGGTTACGGTTCTCCTGATGATACTCACAGTCTTTTAAGTGACAGAAGTCCAAGAAAAGCGCCCGGTTCGATACGGCTGATGATGTTGTTCCGTATGTCCCTGTTAGAGACAAAATACATAAGTTATTAAAACAATAAAGACACACAAAATGATTTTGAGAACAGTGACTTCTACGGTCTTCGTGTCCTGGCATAACTTAATAAATTGTTACTTGCAAATAACCTTATAACAAAATACTTAGTGACATTTTAAACTGCTAAATATTTTCTGCAGTGCTGTAGAATACTCAGGCAGCTATATTACTTTGTAGTGTAAACTTACAAAAAAATCTCTCTCTCTAGATGCTCTCAGATTTTCTAAGTAACCCCCAAGATATTATTGAAGTGTAAAAAATAAAAGGTTCAAAGCGAAAATAATGTATTTCTTTTTTTTTTTTTACAGGCTATGTTTTGGGCCAGTGAATTGAATATGTTCAAAAGCAGCACAAAAACACTACTGCGCTTTGTGAAACCGAAATATTTAAGCATACGGTAGGCTTTTATGATGATATAAAGTATACATTTCAGTGTAATATGATGTGCCTGTGGACGCAATTTTATTGATGGCTATTTGTAGTCTTTTTGGTGAGCTGTAAGTTGAAAGATTTGCTTCAAAAAACAATGACGACAGTATGTCAAATGTAATGCCACAATTGCCCAATTCCTCATTATGTCAAAACCCCATATCTACATTAAACTGAGAGCACACAATCACTATCAGAGTCTAAGACTGAGGGACTAAGGCCTGAAATACATTTAAGGCCTGCTAATGAAGTGTTCTGCAAATGTTATTACTATTAATATTGTCAGTAGAAATACATGACAGTCCTTAAACTGAAATTTCACATTCGCTCAGCAAATGGTTCTCTGGTACTTGGTTACAAACAATATAACCACATACCCAACAATCCTCCAGCAACCCATTGCACTTTCACCCAGTCAGACGCCTTCGGCTGGGGCAAAAGACTACCTCCCATCAGTCAGACCCTCTCAGTCGGCACTGACAGCTCTGGGTCCCTAAGGGCCCCCACACAAAAGGTCCTGCCACGCTCCATCCTGAACCAAGTTCAAAGGCCACGTGGACATGGATATCTGCTTGCGACTAGCCCTCACCTGTGCTGCCAGTGTCGAGTCACTCATTACGATCTGTTTCAAAAGACCTAGCAGGTCGGCACCCGAGCGCACCCCCCCCCCCCCGACCAGAGCCCCCCGCCTGGGCTGTTTGATGTTGACGAGCTGTCATCTGGCTGGAGGGGGACTTTGGGAGGATTGGAGACTGAGCTACACACGGATCATAGGAGCCTGGATATGGCTTTTGATGTGCACCGACAGAATTGGCCTTCCTACAGAAAGGTGTCGAAAGAAATATGGGGAAAAAGGAGGCCGCACGAAAACGAAGCATATTTGAAATCCATGGCTAAATAGAGCACAGCGCTTTCGACCACCCGGAAGACTATTTAAAAGGGAATATCGTTGTAACTGCTTACTGTGTCGGATTGAGGTACTCCCTAAACATTTTCCATGCACAATTCTGTTCTTCCCTCTAAAAAACCAAGTTTTTTACTCTGCTGGGATCTTTCCCCAACTGGTTAATGTTGACTACCATTTTGAAATCAACTGAAGAGGCTCAGAGTCAGAGTCACAGATAAGCAGACTCTGTGGGAGGTTGTTAGATGCGGGAAAACTTTGATTCACATTTCGTCACAACCTCATCCGAGGGTATAGCCCAAATGTGAGCACCAAATTATATCCCAATCTACATAAGCTTGCAATACTTCAAAGAGTGGTGTCGGAATTCTGGCAGTGGGTGAAACAGTCCATCAATTGTTCTGGACTAGTTTCAAACTAAAACATCTTTGTGATCGCACTTCCTAGTGTTTGTAAAGTTCCAGAGTGACGGACTTCTGCAATGGGTTCTGTGGCGCCTCTGAAATGGTGAAAGAATGGTATTCGTTTGGTGGACTATTTTAAGTGAGTCACTGAAAGGCTACATTTGTAATCTGTTTGCATCAGTTGTTTAAACGATGGTTCAAATATGTTCTACTGACTGACTGTCAATTTGTCAAAAACATCTCTAAGATGCAATTTGTCGAGTGGCAAACCAAACTTGTACAAATCAAAAAAACTATCCCCTTTGCATCTATGTTCCACTGACATACAAGTCTAGAATATTAAACCATTTGAAGTCATTCTTAGAGGGGCAAGGTTATGGTTAGACTTGTAGATAACTTTAAAGGAGAGTCCGGGTAGCAAAAGGGATAGACTGTAGGCCAACTTCACCCTCAAATCTACAAACAAACAACAACACGTTAGCCTGCTTGTTATGCAAAAATCTACAGCCATCTTGAAAAAGTGGAGAAACACAGCCACATGCTCTGCTTTATATAACAGCAAGGTAGCTACTGTCATTATAGACTTGTGTTTCGGAAGGTGGGAAAGATTTAGTGTGTTCAATTTCATTCTGCCTAAAGCGATATTTAAGTCAAATTATTTCTTTGGCAGGTTTCTAACAGGGATCCTGTAGCAAATCTGTCATAAAGCTGCTTTTCAAGGTGAAAATGTATGTCGCAATCAAGAAAAATTGCTCACATTAAACAAAGCTGTCTCCTGGTTGTCTGAGAAAAAAAGATGTATGGCTCCTTGGTTCCACATATCGGTCAAGTGATATAAGAGAATGTTAAAGTTCCTTAATGCATATTTGTGGTCTTATGCAATGTGGATTACCTATTTACAATGTGGATTACCTATTTACAATGTGGATTACCTATTTACAATGTGGATTACCTATTTACAATGTGGATTACCTATTTACAATGTGGATTACCTATTTACAATGTGGATTACCTATTTACAATGTGGATTACCTATTTACAATGTGGATTACCTATTTACAAGTTACAATCAATACAGTTCTCTTGCATGTATACAAGACCATTAATTCCTATAGTTAGGGCTACTTTTGTATTGTTCATGCCTTAGAAAACAGGAGTAATGTCCTGTTGTTTTGTAAGTCAAAATAACCATTGAGTCCATGACAACCTTAGGACAGAAGAGCCAGAAACAGGGTACACATTAGCAGATAGAATGGGGGGGGAGGGGGGTTGTGGGGATTCATTGGGCCTTTGAGCCAGGACACCCTTGGTCCTAACAAAACACAGCCTGCTACGGTCAACCTGAAATGTCACACCCAAGGTTAATCAATTTCCCCCATGCCTGTCCCTCAGACACAGCCGCAACACTAAAAGTGCACCTCTCCAGACACACCGACCCAAGCTGAGGCGATTTCTATTCAAGCCATTTAGTGGGCAAATAGTGGGTGTACACATTTTTGTACTGCCCCCCCCCCCCCCCCCCCCCCCC
>JACXGK010000104.1:0-40394 GCA_016801125.1 Novumbra hubbsi | reverse complement strand
GGCTGGCATTGTGTGTGCGTGTCTGTGTAAATCACTCTGCAGACACCTCTGGCCTTGGCTTGGCTTCATTATAATGACAAAGCAAAGAGCTTCACTGGATGAGGGGGTGATGAAGGGGGTTGAAGATGAGGGAAAGCACAATGGGAGCCGCTTTCTGAGGTAAACGTGCCACTGGCTATATTTACGCTTCTTCCATCCAGAGAACAAACTAGCACACCACAGCGGATGGCCGTATACTATGAATGAAGATGAAGCAGCGAGCCTTAGAGGCGTCCTCGCCATGAAAGGATCAAAGAAGTTTACACTCGCCCCCTGAAAAAGGCCCCAGTTTATCTTAAGGCCTAACACAGCAAATGCCTAACATCTGACCCACTTAAAGAAACCAGGAGGGAATCTCTCCCCAAATCCATAAACAATCTGGAAGCGGATGTCTTAATAGAACTGCAACAGAGTCAAAGTGAGGTCAGGCATCCAAGGCTTACTCAGACAACATGGACTCGAAACTACACTATACATTATTAATTTGAGTCATGATATCACCAGGAACGCACGGCTCCGTATCCATATATTTTAATGGACATCCTGTATGTATTTTAATGGACATACTGTATATATTTTCAAAGCCAAATGCGGTGCTCTTATCAAAGGTTTAAGCCATGTACCACTTGTATACAGTATATATATTTTTTATTCCTCCATTTTTAAATACAGCTTTACGGTTTAACATGCCAAACGGTATATCTGCTTGCCAATAACACAATGTAAAAACATGTGAGGGGTTACCATGTGTAGTTCAGAGTAGAAGGAAAACTTTTGTGAAAGTCAAACGGATTTTTGTTTTACTTTAGTTTAATTCCGAAACTTTAGTTGTGAACCAAACTGAAGACAAAATTTTGTCTATGTTATTTTATTTTTTATTACCAGATTCTTAACTGCAGGCAAAAAAGGCATGAAAAAGCTCCAATGGACAGAATCCGAACCCTTTCAACCGGACATGGAGGAATAACAGAAATATTCCCAGAGAATCCCTCATTGATGCAGTCATCTGTTATTGTAGCCTTGGGTGAAAGCTTGGCTATTAATGGGCTGGTTATTTTATCTGCATGAAGCCATTCCTAAGGGATAAATCACCAGAGGTCCATAACAGATTGGCAGAGTCCCTTTACTCAGAGTCTCAGGGGGGGGACACAGCGGAGGGGTTCCCAAACCCAAAACTAGACGCGTAGCTTTGTGAAAGGAGAGAAACATTTCCCGTGGCTCAGGCAAACGTCCAAACCCAAAGAGACACTTTAACACTTGTCTTTGTTGTCTACTGACAAGGAAGGGGTGGTAGGCCTACTATCCTTTATCCTTTTAATGACAATCATTCAAGTGGACTTCAAAACATTCTTTTGTAATAAGATTTGGTTTTTTGGCACATTTGAAATGTGCATTTCTTTCAGGTTACAGACTTCCAAACTTATTCAATCTTAAAATGTATATATGTACATATATATATATGTGTTTTTTAATTTTATTTTTGAACAAAGAAATTGCATGTTCCCACAAAAAAGACCCCAGTAACTAATGTAAATCCACATAAGTTAGGACCAGTTTTTGGGTTGTAAATTAATTAAACTGTACAAGTGATTTGCAATTTCCAAAATAAATCACCACTTGTGAAACCACCAGCTTTGGCTTGACAGCCAAAAGCTGCTTTGTAGTTTAATTGTGAAAGATGTATGTAAACGCTCAGGACACTTTCCCATTGCTCTAATCATTATTTGGACCCCAAATGCAATTTTCTATGCATTCAGCATCTGACAGATTATTTCTGTCACAAAAACAAACAAAAAATGGAATAAAACCCAGTGACTATAAGGTATGCCTACTTGTTAGGATAAAGTGACATGCCCACACCCACCCAAAGCCATGAGCGGGGCAGTTTTGTAGTCCAAAAAAAAATAAAAATAAAAAAATCGATGTCTGATGGTTTACAGGGAGAAATCAAATTGGGCGTGTCTACTTTGGAAATGGGCGTTTTTGGAGAAAAAAAAAACTTCCCACCAGGACGTGGGTCCATAATTTACATAACTGAGGGCCATAACTGTACATGGTACAAGTGGAAATGGCGTTCAGGGCGCTGTGCATGCATGTATGGATGCTTTTCGCCAAGCTTGGCTCGCCCTGTACGCTCCAGTCACACATTGAATTAATTGAAAACGATGTCCATGTATTATTTCAATTGTATTTAAATGCAATGGCATCCCTCTAACTCCCATGATAAACAGCATTTTACTTTCTGCCATACTTTCTATTGATCTCTGGCTGTCTTTTACAGCCTCACTATGAAGCTCCAAGCAAAAGGGGTGTACTTCTAACAAACAAAGATAAATGCTAACAGCTCTGTCACGGTATAACAAATAAAATCACAAGACATTCTTCTGAACTGAAACGGATAAAAACCCTTCAAGAGTTCCCTTATGTGTGTGACACGCCAAGATTGGATTGAAGTGAAGGGTGTTTAACATCGAACGTCCTGAATCTGTAACATGGCTTTTACAGTATAGTCCGAGTAACGGGCTTGGTTTAAGACTCACTAAAAGGAGGTTGTGCATTCCGTACTATCCTATTGTCTGACATTAGTTAACCCTGGAGGCCACGTCTATTTTTAACCCTCTACAGTGTGATCCCTCCAGTCCGACCACTGATCGGTATTTCTAGCGCAGGCTAAGTGCTGTATTTCTCTAGTTTTTTTGTAACCTTGACACACTGATGGCAAGAAGCCAATTGGCATGTCATAAGGGCCCCTGCTTCTTCTGAATTCCCTTGATTGGCATGCAGGGTTTCTGTACCGACTGGTTGTCAGTGACACTGGTTATGCAGTGTGTCTTGTTTGGGAGTACGCAGGGTGTGAAACCCGATTCTATATATCAACTGAAACGTGAAAACACTAAAAGCATCCATCGTTCATGCTCTGATGGCGAAAGCTTCTAAACATTCAACAAATACTCACAATCGCTCTAAAGTAGATAGCCCGATGAAGGATCCATTCTTCAATTCCTGAATTTTGTTGTTGCTTAAAATCCTGTAAAAAAAAAAAAAAGAAAAGGGTTCAAAGTCAACATCTGTAGAAAACAAAGAAATCATTTTCACAACAAATCTATACCTGTAGGTATTATTAGTATGATTAGAGCAGAACTACAAATGTACAGGTAGGTTAACAGCAGTCTATTGACAGTTGCCACCTGCAACATTTTGGGACGTCAAAGTTATTTATAATATGAGTATGTGCCTACCCGTAACAATGTCTGAAACGTCTTCAAAGCTGGACATTTTTTTTTATTTGAAAGTACCCTTAATCAACATCAAAGAAAGTCCAGCTTTACTAATTCAGTGGCTTCTCCAGTGCCAGAAAAGCAGTAAAAACAACTTTATCTTCTTTAGCTTTTGTTTATTATGCTAAATTGCTAGCATGTGTCTCTAAATGTATCAAATTCATCTAGGTAGGGAGATGCAACCAAGTCTCGGTTTACTT
This sequence comes from Novumbra hubbsi, assembly GCA_016801125.1. NCBI lineage: Eukaryota > Metazoa > Chordata > Actinopteri > Esociformes > Umbridae > Novumbra > Novumbra hubbsi. The sequence continues at coordinate 36,877 of JACXGK010000104.1, read as the reverse complement.
TGTATCAACCTCCTTCTGCTTTGATAGTTAAAGATAAAGTATGATCATCTTTTCCAAAGCGGTGATTCACTTGGAGATTATTTTCACATAAAATAACCTGATGGTAAACGATATGCTTGATTGTAGCCAAACTTTGATAATTATTGAAACACTGGCAACCACACATGATCTTTGAACAGGGGCTGGATCCAAAAGTCACTGGAGTTGCCAGGTCGGGAAAACAATGAGTCCATGAAAGTATGCGTCATTTCTCCTTTGTTAAGACACATTATTATATCCTTATCATATTACATCTCGAAAATACCTGATAAGAGAGCAAGTATCATACAAAGAAGCTAAGAATTGCACTTATTGACTCCTCGTGAAATTGAGATAAGCCCTTAGAGGATTCTGAAGTCATCATATGGCACATTGTGCGAGGAAAGACAACAGAGCTCCACTCAAATAGCAGTCAATCTTTTGTAAACACTACCATCGTTTAACAGATTCACATCAGGTTGTCATTCATTTCAAACACAGTTTCCAAAGCAGAACACACAAACCAAGTCGAGAAATGAGTTGATGATCAAGATCAAAATACAACATTGGATTTCTACGATGGTTTTAGCAAAAGCATTCAACAAAGCTGATAGCATCTCGTGACAAAAGACAATAGACAATGTTCAACAAGCAAAGAGTCAGACAAATGTTGGCACTTCAGTTTTAATTACCCCCCACCCACACACACACACAGTAACACTTTGTGATCACTTTTCATAGTACTGCCTTGATTAGCACCCTTCTCCACACCTCGTCTTGTGGCTTCTCACCCAGTAGTAATTGAATGGGGATGTTAACTCATGCAGGGAGACCCAACAGGCTCGTGTTCAGTCCATTCCTTTTTTTTCTCTTCTCGGGAGGGATGTGGTGGTTTACACACACACACACACACACAACCAGTACCCACAACCCCCGGCCAGATTGGAGTCATTACGGGTGTTGAGGTCTAGCTTTATTATAGGGTTGGCCTGTGGAGACTCATTCAATATTTTCTCTTACCTGCTACCAACCCCTTAGAGAGTGAACACAAACAGTGCCTGTGTTTCCCTGCTGGCCCTGTGGCCTGTGTAGATTTCGGAGCTTGTTGAAACGCCAGATGTCGGGGGGGGCTTGGTGAGGAACGAGGCTGTGAAGTCTATCACGGCTCTCAGCGCGTGCGGATGAAATGAGCGGCGCCACAGAGGCCTCAAGGTGCTTGAGGAATAACCGGTTGGACCCAGATTTACACAGCCCATGATGCAGGGCTTGGTTCAGGGAGGGATGGTCTAAAACGCAACTCCAGGGTGAATAGTAGGTACATGAAGGGCTTTTCACTGACGATAATGAGCATAAAAGATGAAAGCGGTGTTTCAAACAGACCTCCTTTAAACTATACGGTCGTGTTTCAAGTCTTCCAAGAAAAGCAAATGGCTGGTGTTTGCAAAAAAGCATTGGCACTTAAATTGAAAACTGCTTAGCTGACATGAGAATAGAACTCTCTGGCCATGCAAACGAGTGATGGTTGTGGAATTAAAAGCAGAAATGAACCCTGCTGTAAATGCTAGTGGTAGGTCTTTGATGTTATGGGATGTTTGGCCCTACGTCTGTGGCTCCAGGGGCCCTGGTAAGGTCAACGGTATCATAATTGCCTTCGCACCTGATTTGCTTTACTAGGTGGCTGACACTTGGACACAGGTGAATCTCCCAGCAAAACAATGACCCCAAGCATACAGCAATTGACGCCAATGACCCACAAACTAAAGGGTTTGTTAAAGCGAGCATCTGGAATCGCTATATTGCAAACTTTGACTTTGTATTATTCAAGCACATAAGGCAGTAATGTAGTTGTTCTCTATGTCAAACAAGTCTTTCATTAAAACCAGACCATTTGTCACAGCTGACTTGGACTGTGTTATTATATAAAGCTAAAAGTTAAATTGTTCTTATTCTTGCAAGGTTAGCAACGTTTTTCCTTAATAAGGTTTTTTCAACCGTTTCACTTCACCGCATATTTGTGGAGAAACACTCAGGTCATACAGTTATAACTCTGGGTACACAAGTTCAATATGTTCTCTCTCAGCATCAGAGTGGCCTGGAAGTAGATCCGGCTCCAATTGAAGTTTCGTTCCCATGAATATCCATTTTATTTTCATAGAACACCGCATCATTGAATTTACACTGTTGATTTTGATTAAAAGGGGCACAGAAATATTACAAGCACACACACACACTTTTAGGAATTATAGGAAGTCTGGCCAGATAAATATGCACTCCTAACCTTGTGACTCTCTCTGACTGTCAAAATAAATCAACGCAAGAGGCCTCTCCTGAGAGTCATGAGCTCCGTTCTCATTCGGTCTCTTTCCTTTTCACCCTCCCCCTTCTCAGTCCCTTCTCCCTCTCTCCCATGATTCGTGGGTGCCCTCAAAGTGAAGGGGAGCAGAGAGACGTGGACACAGTATATAACCACTACCTCTGAAGTGTGTATGTTTAAAAAGTTACGCTGAGAACATTTTAATAGACACATGAGTTAAGCAGTGGAGATGCATTGATTCCTGGCGCCAACAACACAGGACAGACAGATCAGTCAACCTGTGCTGTAGAAATTATTTTGTAAAACAGGGCAAAGACGTAGGCCAACAAGCAGGGTGTTTCAAATTTGAAAGGAGCCGGCTACAACACCACAAACAAGTATATAAATCATGCACTGAAAAACCTTGTCAACAAGGTGAAATTCCTTATGGCACTCCGGCCACATTTTACTGAGTTATTGTGTCTATTATATACTGAGGGTCAACGCAGACAGACAAAGGCATTTGCACTAGTCTTAAGCGGCCGGCATTCAGAGCTTCTGCAGAGCATTTTAAACACTGCGTGAAGAACTTTGTGTATCCTAAGAACAACTTTGACTACTAGTTTTCTGCCCAAGCTTTCAGACAGTTGAGGAACAGCCGGTTAAATTCCTCAGGGCGTTCTTCTCAGGGACAGAGGCGGGAATTACGCTTATCTTGACTGAAATATCACATGACATGCACTAATGTCACAGGGACTGTAAATCACAGGAATTGCTGCTTATGTCACGAACTTTCAATGCTGTCAAATATGACTGTCCCATTACCATTGCATGGTCCAAGAATTCACCAAAACACACCAGCGTAATTTTGCGAAAAGGGACAGAAATGAAACAAAGAAGCTAAATTAGGTTTATGGAGGTCGGTTTTTTGACAAACTGAAAGACACACAGAAAACATATTTACCAGGGCTATCAGACTTGAAAGTAACATTGCACTTCTTACACATAAGAAACACAGCCTTTGAATTGCACCAGCCACAGGTTATTTGCGCAAGTCAACCAACGCAAAAAAAGAAAAGGTTTTAAGGCAGCAGGCAAAGCAGCTGTGCTCAAAACCCTTTCTTGATACTCATGAGACTTACACTAAGGATAGACTGAACTGGAGTTAACCCTTTAGACATACTGGGAGACTTGTCTCTGACTGCAGTTATGAGATCATAAACCCCTCATAAAGTGACACTCACATCCATTTCCCAAAAGATTTGTGGTACACATTTTAACAACACTTCCAACAACTCCTGCACTAGACAATTAAATACACTTTCTAATCATGAATAGGTCTATTTAGTAGCATTATCCTCCATTTAGGTCTTCCGTTAATTTAATCTAGGTAAACCAGTTGTCAACTCAACTGCCTCTGATCGACATGTACTACTGCAGTTTGAATTTGTAAATATATTTGTAAAAAAACAAAAATGTGCAGTATTCAGTTAAGCAGGCAAAAATTATTATTGAAGCCTTCTGTCTTCTACAGAAACATTCAGGCAAAGCACTAAAGACATGGTAAAAAGCAGTTAAACATAATGGTTCCATATTGCACTTTATATTTAGGCCAGTGTATCTAAGGCCATAGCCTATAGGCAAATATGTTCATTAAGGTACGTTGCTGCCAAAATATTGGCATTGGGACATTTAATCACTTGGAGTTAAAAAATAAATTATTTTTAAACTTGAGAAGTATACACAAACTCTTAAGTACATTTTAGATAAACAAGTTGGGGATTCTAGTATGTGTCTCAAAATGTGGGAAATATGCCCGACGTTTAAAATAATTCACTTTGGAAAGAATTCAGAGCTGACAATGGTACTTGTCATCAATAATATTGACTACACAGCTTCATTCTCCCATAGTTATAAGCCTGACACTTATAGCCTGACAATATCCCCTTTCAATTCCAATTACCATTGGCACTAAAACGTATAGTGCCAATATCCAAATACAGGGCTTGAAGCCAAACTAATCGGAACAACTGAGTCTTCCAGACAGACAAACAGGAATGTCCTTATATGGAAATTGAGATGATTTAGAAATTTAGACCAAATGCTCAACAGGTCTGACTGAGTAATGAGAGACTGTGAGCAGCCTGGCTGTGAGCAATCCCCCGTCAGTCTACGCCTGGCCTTTGGGATTGGGTTTTCTTCTCCAAACATCACGCAGCGGTGAAGGAAACACGGGGAGCATTGCTTAAACCCAAACGCTTGCCTGAAAAGCAAAACAAAATCTTTCCAGCTACCGGACATGCACGACTGTGTACTCGATGAGTACTAGTTACACAAACACTTCAAAGGCTGTCAGGCGGCCAACTTGCTTGTTCATACGACCGCAGCTAAACAAATCCTAAAAACTAGAGAAAGGATTCTGTTTTCGGATGCCACAACAACTTTTAAAGTTAACTCACTGGATATTGAATTCATATCACAATATCAAAGAGGCAAGAAGACGTGGAGTGTGTTCTTCTGTAGGCCTATACAAAAGGGACTCTCTTGTAGATTGTAGCCGGTAGATTGGCTGGCAGACAACTCAGCTTGCCAAATATTTTTTAAGTACATGGCCAGTCATGGGTTCTACCTCAATCTGTCAAACAAATCTCACCAGTATAATGACGGCACAAGCGGCAGAGCACAGAACAAAATCAACCCAACACTGATATTTGACGGATACTGTAAATGTTAATGGAAATAGTATTGCACTTAAACGCTGCAACATTTCTGTGATGGAGAAATGTAAAATTACGGTTAATTCATCAGTAACGCTGGGAATGGTTAGCTAGCTCAACCACAAACAAGCTCAACGTGCTGAAGTAGGTTCACCGGTTTGTTGGGGAATAATTTGACATTAACTTTTTAAAAAGTCATGCATTCAAGACAACTACATCTCAATAAAAAATGTAGCTCCATGAACACAACTCATAAAAAATGTACAAAATGGTATTAATCCTTAATTAATCCTGTCATCATGCATACAGCACATTCTCTTTAAAGGCTCATACAGCTGTGCTCTCATGCCATGAGAGTTCTGCATTGCAGATCTGTTCGTAAAGTGGCTCAATACAGTACTTTTGAGTTTGGTTGGATGCGACTTCCCTTGGGTGTAGCCGCCTCCATCTAATACATTTTCTTTTGGCTGTGTCTTGCGTAGACCCAACTAAAGGAATATTGACATTGGTTGCCAACTATTTTCATTATCCAATTAATCGATTATTTGTTGCAGCTTTACATACAAGTAGCAGTCTAAGTGTATGCTAATTCAGGAGGGGGGGGTTGCATGGGAGATTCACGTTTCCTCCACAAAATATCTCCCCCCGTTGTCTTCACATTTCCATTGTTCAAGTGGAGTTCCATTGACCCCTTTAAAGTATCTACTCCAAGTAACCTACTTCATTCTAAAAACACAAATGGCATTCACCTAACCCTTCAGGAAGCTGGAAGCATACTTTTCCCCATCACCCATGACTCCCTGCTGCCTTGAAACGTGTGTTTACTGCCCTGGACCCTGTGCACAAAGTGCTTACACTAGCTTTTCCAGAAGAGCTGGGAAAGGTCCATCTTTCACCCAACTGTCGGCAAAAGTACAGATGTGCACTAGAAAGCTTGGTTTAAATCCTTTAGCCTGCTAGAAAGGCGCCTATCAATACCTAAAAAGTCTCTCACAGAAGGAATACAGTTGCTGTACACCTAGGAGGCATAGAAATTGCCCCCACAAAAGCTAATGTAGAAGGAACCAAACAGGTACAGCTGCACATGCAGCTGTGCTTTTGCCTTCCTCACATAAGCACACAAAATAAACTCACTGTGTAAATGAAAAAGGCAAAGGTTATCCACACACAAGCCTCATTTTGAAGACAGAAGAGAACAAGCTGGTGGTCTAAGTGTTGTCATTTCCTCTCAGATTATGTTGGCGTGCCGTGTCAGGTCACTGGTGCAAATGCCGGGAATCCAGCAGTCCTCCAACTTTTACAGAGGAGCATTCAGCAGCCTCACCTCAGAGAGAGCCATGTTTGACAACTGGACACATTCCTCAACAGAATGGGAAATCAACCACATTCAAGCATTTCACACTTATTCAATAGCTAACGGTAAAATATCAACAAAAATGGTTCGGATATTTAGATTGGGCAAAATATCTAGAAGGTTATCATCAATTTGTTAGGTGTTAGCAAGGCGGCCAAACGGTTAGGGCATCGGATTCATGTCCAAAAAGACCGTTGTTCCGAATACCACAAAGGAGAAAGCTATGCTATTCTTATGAAATACAACAAACAACAAGCCAACTTTTACGTTAGCTGTTAGTTGGCAAACACCAAACGGTGTTCGGATAGCACGTGGTTAATTCAAGACCAGTACAACCACAGCTATTGACCATGCACAGGCTATTGACCATGCACAGGCTATTGACCATGCACAGGCTATTGACCATGCACAGGCTATTGACCATGCACAGGCTATTCGTCATGAAGACTTTGCAGACATCATGATGCATTATATATATATATAATGCATCCAAGATAGCATGTTATATTAACTTGCAGACCACAACACCCATTCCACCTCTCGGAATCCCTTTATACAGTGAAAAATCAGGAAAACAGGAAATGCTTGGGTCAAAGCTAGGGAAGGTATGATTCATAAGTCACTAATTATACCTTGAATCAGTGCATTGAACCAGGTCTTTAATTTGCAAAGAAGCAGACATGCCAATAACATGTCTGAAGGAGGACCACATGGCCACCATGAACCAAATCAACACTTACAAATATTCTGACCAAACCAGAGAGCAGGGATTTAAGAGTTAAATTGGGATGCGGATAGCTGGGAAGAGGTTTTCCCCTCACAATCAATCCATCTCTAGAAGAACAAAATGACGGCACTCCAAGCGATTTACTTAATTTTAACATGCACAGAAATATCTCGTACCATGACACGAGTAATAACATCTCAGGCCTCCACTTACTCAACCAACATAAGGCTGTGTGAATTTAGCTAAAGAGTTGTTTTGGCTTCTTTTAAAAACCTTACTGGAACATCACCGGTCCACCACACACAAATCAACATCTACATCGTGTTTAAAAGTTCTAAAACCTCAAGTACCGTATATTTCCCTCAGCATGACATCTTAGATGACTTGGTCTCATTTTTGGAAGAGGCCACACGAAGACAGCGAACGGTACCAGTGTAAAATTTAGACACGCTTCAAATCGCCCCACTAAAAGGCCCCCTAAAAAGTCTCTCAATGGACCCAACGAATAAATCAAACTAGGCCCTGTCACAGGAAAATGCAGTCTTTAGAAAACCAAGTTATAGAAAACCCCTGATTTCCTTCCGATAGGCCATAAGAAGGCAATTGTAGTGTAAGGAACTGATGTAATTGGCTCCTCCAGTCTTTTCTCCATCAGAGTGACTTCAATGTGGGCAAAGTCTCAAGATAAAGAAGACACACTCCCACAATCAAAACAACCAGAAATGATTTACAATGTGGTGGATAATTTAGCCAGTATTTGTCACTCCTTTAAGGCAATACTAATAAGTAATTGTTGAAAAATACAGTTGTGTCAGGCTTAAAATTAGTTCTTAACAGCAGTCAAGACCATTCAATATTAGTTGGGAATATTCACACCTACAACTACTTTAGTGTATATTCATAAATGTAACATATCACATGCAAAACATATCATAACCTCTAGATTGCATTTCAGGTACAAGTTTCAAATTGTAAGATGAAACATTATTTCAATGTTTAGAAGTTTTGTTTCTATACAGCTGTAACTATCCCAGGGAACTAATTCATTTAAACAATAAAAGTTATTGAAACAATTAATTGTTAGTAATGCATTACAGCCCTTACAAATACGTAGATTTGCAACTCTGTTACTTTGATTAGTCTGTTTCAAAAGACTGAAAGAACGACTAAATAAGACAGTAAAGTACTGCAGAGTTTAGGAATACCGTTAGTAGAGTAATTCACTGCGTTCTACTGTACTGATTACTTCTATTCTTCTGTGCTTTACGAAACTACTGAACTGTAAATATATACACTTAACTGTCCTGTAAGTAACTACATTGCCCTATGCTTTATTGAATTGAACTCTACTGATCTGGGTCCAGACCAGGGGTACTAGGACTCCTAGTACTGTCCAAACTTGTTAATCAAATGGATATCATTGGTCTATATGTGGTCTGGACACACCATTTGGTCTTGTTTTAGATTTAGCTCATTAAAATAACAGTCAGTGTGTGCCTGCAAATGCAGAGGATGATTTTTCCCTATTTCAGCTAATTATCTTCATTATTTCTGCACAGTTAGGAGACACGAGGTAACGGTTACGAAAGGTTGAAATATAAAGAATACCAATTCTTACAGAAGCTGACAAGTGATGGATGTGACACTACAATAAAGTGGGTACAAGCACGTTGGTAAGGCCATGTAGAAACTAAATGAGATGTCATATACATTGTGCCATGTGTAAGAATAGTTGAATTCACCAGAATAACGTGATTAACCTAAACTGACTCTATATAGATAACAATATTACCTTTTAAACTAAACATGGCGTTTCACGCCTACAACGTTCGATTATGTCGTTCTTGTTGACATGGTTTACCTAATGCATAGGCCCAAGGCAGGCAGATTAAAGTGCAGGTAAGAAACTAAGCAAACATTTCCCGGTATGCCTCGTCCTCTGAGCAAAAGTTATTCCGAACAAGAGGACACCGTAGTCATCAACAGCCTTGTCATTGTGCTAGAGAAGTATATTGTTTTGTACTTACAAAGTGACTGTCCTGTTATGAAAGGAGTCCGGGGGTAACACCTGATGGAGTTCCATATTGCTGCAGACCACTTTCGTATCCGCTGTGGCCACGGAGGGTGTGCTTTTCCCTGCGCTTTTTGAGCGTTCATCATATGTTTTACAATCAGATAATACCGCAGAGCCATCGCCTCCGAGTAGCAAAATAAGTACCAATTGGAACAAATCCACGGCTTTTACCCTCATTTTTTAAATGATATGCCTATATAATTAGGCTACAGCAGCATTGGCAAAGAAAAGAATATATTAATATCAAGTAGCGCGTAAAGCAGGGGTTTGTGGGTGTACTATAAAATGGCCTGGCGCTTTCTATAAAACCCCCAAATGTCCCTCAGAACACCCAGACAGTTTTAGTCATGTTTCAAACCTCTTTTCCACCAAAATGTGGATTTCCCCCTCCATTTCTTGCAAGGGGTTCGATTTACATGTAAGGCGTTAATCAATCCGAAAAAGGGTCGGTACATCCTTCTTTGTTTGTCAAGCGACACAATTTATAATTCAATTTCATCTAATGGTCTTTGCAGCTATCCAAAAAAAGAAAAGTAAAAGCAATTGAAAATTGCAACAATTTTTTCGGGGGGTTACACCATGGAACTTCAACGATTAAAACGGTATTTCTTTGTTGCCAATAGCGCGGATCCAAGTGAGAATCTTGCCTTCTCCACTAAGAGACAGCTGCAGTCATCCCAAGATAACACAGTCTAACTTTAGGAAACCCGATCACGCGTAATAAAAAAAAAAACTTTCTCCCCAAGAGAATTGAAACCAAGAGACTGACAGCATCTGATTACAACTAATTAAAACAGCTGTAAAGCAACTTTTCACTTTTGAAGCGCCCATCGACAGTTGTTGTTGCAAAAGGAAATCACGGGACAACCACTCGTAAAAAACGAAAGAAATAAAAATATTCCCACTCCGAATAAGTCATTAATATTGTTTTGTAATCCACGTTCAAGGAAGCCTAGGTCCCTTCCGAAATATCCAAAATAGCTTTCAGTTAGTAGCGTCCTCGACTCTTTCTCTCTCTGAAAGTATCCATTGGCTTTCTTTCAACTGAGACCTACTATTCTCCCACAATCCTGCCCCGGGCTCCATGTTGCATTTCCACCCACTGACGTCACTCTACACTCACTTCGGACAGCCTCTTTCTCCTTTATGTATGCTTAGGGTTTGCAACGTATACGCCAGTAAATAAATACATACATTTAAGCTTTATTGTTCAGTTTTGCCTTAATAGCAAACAATCTCTCATAATGCAGTTGCTATCTATCTTCTTGAATATACGTATTTTAAATGGAAAATGTATTTTGAATTGCGTCGTTTTTGCAACAGTGAAAAATAACATATAGTACTGTTATTTAACTTTGATAATTCCGGAAATAGGACGAGAAAAGTGGGAATTTACATGTGTATCATTTATTGTGGTCTACCAGATATCCTGACTTTATCCATTGTCATCTTGGGTAGAAGTATTTGGTAACCATACACATATTGCCTGACCACTCATCCCACACTTAATTCCTTACTCCAATGATCGCTCTTTGCAGTAGTCTGAACCTGCCCTCATAGTTTAGTTTCTTGGGCTGGTGTAAAAATGGCATAATTTATTATTTTGTTAGACTTGCTCTGGCTTTACCCATTGGTTTGTGGGACCAAGCAGAACTGTCAAATCCGGTGAAGCAGAACTTAACATTTTGTTTTATATATTTTACCCACTTGTTTTCCTTTCTCAATTTAGTCAATTGATATCCAATTCTATCTAAAGTCGTGTCTGGTTGCGAATCCCAACATATTAAAATAGTGGCAAGAATGTCATATGGGAAAACTGATACAAGGCCCTGTTCAGTCACCTGACAACCTCAGTTAGTTTTGGTAGCACCTGAGTTGCCTGATAGAGTCACTAAAGGGTGATTAAACCAGAAAGTCCCAATTCGGCCATGGAGCATTTCAGCCACTCATCAGCTAGAGGCCATGTCAAGTTTTGAACCTGGTCAATATAGTACTACAAAAGAGCACCCCAGATTAACCTGAAATGCCCCCAAAAGAGAAAATGTTATGGTATGTAATAACCAACACTGCGTTGTTGTTACTAGTGTAATAAATAGTGTGACCACACATCGACATAGACATGTATTTCTTGAACACAATGTGTTAAAAGCTTTCTGTTTTACATGTAATAACAGAAGGCCTTTGCAAAAAACACTTTGTGCTTTTAGTGCATCTAGCATTGTCTGTCATCTCTTTCTGGGTGCCTTCAAACAAAGCCCTCTTTTCACTACCCAAACAAGTTCAGGCTAGTTTTGTAATGGCAAAAGCCATAAAATGCCAGACTACAGACAGACAGGAAGAGACCTACAAGAAATTCCAAGTGCACTAAAATGTACTTGTATAACTGATGCAGGGCCCAGAAGCTACGCTAACACATTTCAGCAGACCTAGGTTGCCAGAAAGCTGTCGGTCTGTACGTCTGTCATATTTGTTTTGATTAGGTCAGTTGAATAGTTTAGTTTGTCTGTTTCAGAGAGAAACAGATATACAAGGAGTTTCTATGTACTCCAAAAGTACATAGAAAACCTTCTACCCCGGGGCTACAAAGCTTTTACTTCCATTACTCTTGATTTGTTTAAAGGCTTGCACAGGTCTTTGGCGTCCACTGAAAAACCACTGTCTGCAAAGATGTGGACATCAGCCATTGTAATAAGTGGTTTTCCATCTACAACGAGAGAAAACACGGGTGGCTTCAGGATGACACAATGAAAGTTATTGATATGGGCTGTTTATTTTGGTAGGCCAAAAAAGAAATTGACAACCAGTGACCAAAAGTAACAATACAAGCCAAATAAATCAAATACTGTTAAATGCGTATTGTACAATAAGTAATAAGATATTTCTCCAGAGTATTGTAAAATAACTGTAATAAGACATTGCTCAACAACATTTTGAAATGACAATAAACTCTGTATAAAAAACAATTAAGTATGCAAGAAAACTTGTAGCAGCATTTTTAAATCCCACTTTTATGGATCTATTTTTCTCTTTAGCATTTGAGGCTGCAAATGGGTAGGACGTTGTGTTTTATGTCTGTCATCTCTAATGAAAATATGTTTAGTTAGCTATACTGTATGTCTTATGTATGGATTTCCTTTTGTTCGATTTCTGTTTGACTGCACCGCACTTGGTTTTAAAATGTGCTTTATAAATTCATTTGACTTGACTTTTTAAACTAGGTCTTTAAACTGTAACTATGGTCTAAATCACTGCTGTAGTAGCTCTTTTTATGACGAGAGAGAGCCACTAGTGAACTATGCATTAAGAAATAAAACAGGACTCTATAACTTTCTTGGCATTGACTAAGCAGATTCAGATTCATGGAGGTAGAACTGTTTGAGCCAACCAGGAAAAGTTCCCTGGGACTCTAGGAGATTGACGTTATCATTAAAAGTGCTGTTCGAACAAATCATTTCCACAGTTGCATCTTCAGAGTGTATGCCACGTCGCTTTGCCAGGATCACTGGAGGATCAATTCCAATGTGCTATCCTAATAAATCCATTTCCTTCGCTATTTAGACAACCATATAACGCCTGGAGAAGAGGAACACCTACGTGAGAGAGTAGTTGATTCACCTTAGTTCAGCTTTCAACACTATTGTTTCTTCCAAACCAGTCATTGAGCTCAGAGCGCTGGGTCTGGACACCCTTCTGCTACTGGATACTGGACTTTCTGTCCTTAGGCCTTTGGAGATTGGTAACAAAACGTCCTCCTGGTTATTTAAGGGAATGTTCTATGCTCTCTTCTGTATTCCTTGTAAACCAACTCCATCAGGTTTGCCCACGACATCAGGAGGAGTCAGATTATAAAGAAGATGTAAGTTAGCTGGCTTCTTGGGGTCAGGACAACAACCTCTCCCTAAATGTAAGCAAAACAAAGATGATTGATGACTTTTTTAAGCAGTGGAGGGAACATCTATGAGGCTCCAAGTGAGAGTGTCACCAGTTCCTATGTGGTCACAACATTGTGGAATTGTCATACAAATGTCAAGAGGATGCAATAGCATCTTTCATTCTTAAGGAGAATAAAGACATTTGGTTTGATTTTAAAGCTCAAAGGTGAATCACTATCACATCTATTCAAAACAGTGCCTGACAAAAGCCGGTGGCATTCTTAAGGAGAGTTCATTTGTTCCACCCCGGTGCAATTTTAAGCAAACATCCTGCAACAAAATGTTTTTCTAACCATACAAATAACCTTTCCCTGGCTCGCGATATTTGTGCCAATCTAAAACAATACATGAAGTGATTCACAGATAAAGCCTTATCTTCTACTGTCAAACTGAATTTGCGCAGACCGATATCACGGCAACTCCCGATAAAATAATATATACGTTTTTTTTGCCGTACTAGGGAACTTTAACCTTTGATTTGTTAGATAACATGGCATTTACCAGGAACTGCATTGTATCTAATCAATTTGATAAGGACAGGGTTCTTGACACTTTTATACCAGACGTAGGGGAATATAACCAATAGCCCTGATTTAATCGTCTGCATATGAACGATCCTGAAACCATGTTCCCACCTAACTTTGCTTGGGGCGCAGCTACAGCCGCTTATCAAATCGAGGGTACGTTGAGATTTTTTTAAATGTAATGCATTTATTTTACCTTAAAATACAGAAATCTGTGAGACATAACGTTCAAAAGTTTGTGGTCAAAGAAAAGCATAATGTTGTCCATTGATCAAATTGATCAGAAATACAGTGTACACATTATCAATGTTGCTTTTTAATGGAATGTCCAATGTCTGGCCTTTTATGGATATTGGTGCTAAATAAAAATAAAAAAAGTATATGATATTCTCTAGAATTTCGTTTCTACAAATGCCTTTGGATGTAGCGTTTTGTTTGTGTTTGTTTGTCTGGTATTCCCTGCCTTCCAAACGTGAGTTCAAGTTGACAGCACTACCTTTTAGGCTACCTTTAACCCTAACCTTTTAGGCTAGTACCAGTATGAGGCTTGTTCTGATGCCAGTACGCTGGCCGAAGCACACTCACAGACACACACGTTTACTTTATTATCTAAATGGCAACACCAAAGTGTATGGCCTATAAGAAAAAACATAGTGACTGATATGTAATCATTAAAGTGTATTTAAAGGCTACATATTGTTGTTTGGAAAATAAAATATTTTGACTGCCATGTAATGAATCCTTGCAGGTGGCTGGGACTCAGATGGCAAAGGGCCGAGCATTTGGGACACATTCTGTCATAAAGGGGGCGGATTAGTGTTTGAGGACCACAGTGGCGACGTCGCCTGTAACAGCTATGAATTGTGGGAAGAGGACCTGAAGTGTATCCGTCAGTTAGGGCTGACCCACTACCGCCTGTCTCTGTCCTGGTCCCGCCTACTCCCGGATGGGACAACAAAACATGTAAATCTAAAAGGTAAACGTACGGTTGTGCAATTAAAAACCAATCACACTTTACACCACTAGTGAAACCAGACGTTATGTAAACAATACAGTCCCACAAGCTCTGTACCAGAGTCTAGACGGCTTTTGGTTATATTCTTGTCTTGTAAGCACAAGGTCCTTGGTTTTTGCCTTGCGTTTCCTTCTAGCCTGTGAATCGATTCTATGCTGGGTGTTTGTGTACTGCAGGTGTGCGATACTACAACAAAGTGATCGATGACTTGCTGGCCAGTAACGTGATGCCAATGGTTACCTTGTACCACTTTGACCTGCCACAGGCTCTCCAGGACCAGGGAGGTTGGACCTCACCTGATATGGCAGACATCTTTGACAGCTACGCCCGCTTTTGCTTTCAAACCTTCGGGGAGCGCGTGAAACTGTGGATCACGTTAAATGAGCCGTATGTGTGCGCTAAACTGGGCCACGAGGATGGCATCTTTGCCCCAGGGGTAAAAGAACCAGGGATCGCGGCCTACCTAGTGGGCCACAACATGCTACGTGCCCATGGCAGGGCTTGGCATAGCTACCACAACTTCTACAGGGCTAAACAGGGGGGCGCAGTGTCCCTTGCCCTTATCTATAACTGGGCTGAACCGGTGAACCCGACCAGTCCGGATGACAGAGCAGCCACTGAACGCTACTTGGCCTTTTCACTGGGTTGGTTCGCATGGCCGGTGTTTGTGACTGGGGACTACCCGGAAGTGATGAGGTCTCGCGTTGAGCAAAGAAGCCAGGAACTGAATTCCCAAGATTGTAGGCTGCCCGCGTTCTCTAAGGACGAGCCTAGTATTTTAGGCACGGCCGACTTTTTCGCGTTGAACTACTACACGTCTCGGAGGGTGAAACCTATGGGAGGATTGCCAGAGGGGTGTGGGTGGAAAAGTGACCAGGATGCTGAGGTGGTTGTGGACCCGGCCTGGCCAGTCTGTGGGGTGTCATGGCTGGCTGTGGTTCCGGAGGGCCTGAGGAAGCTGCTAAAGTATATTAAGGTAAAGAGGACCAGGGCTCTGTTGCAATATAAATAAAATAATCATTATTGTTTGAACCCTGTCCAAGTTAACATTGTGACACTTCTTTATCTTGTGTAAAAACAATGTCTGTCCCTGTGGGTACGGAAAAATTCATAATGTTTTTGATTCCTTTACACCAACCCTAATGTTAATCTCAATAACAAGTATGCCTTAACATATCATTACCCCAATGCCTTAACCTAACCCCCAATACAAAAACCTAAACCCTAATGTATAAACTTCTCCCCTATTGCCCAAATCTACTACAAACGTTGATTTGAACACTAACCCCGATAACACATTTTATCTTAAACAAAATCTACATGCCATAAGTATCCTTTTACTGTTATACCTGGAAACAATACACAAACGCTTGTCTGGTGGCAGTATGACAGCTGCTCATGTCTTTTACAGAACACTTTCAACAACCCTGCGGTTTACATAACAGAAAATGGCTTCTCTCAGGTGGGGCCTCTGGACATGGACGATGTCCAACGCTGTGGGTTTTACCAGGACGTCATTCAGGAAGTAGCCAAAGGTATTTTCCAGAGCAGGGACCCATATACTCCATTCATATATAATGGAAAATTTACATATTTATAATGGGAAGGTCTTCTGAATTTCACCATTTAGTTATACTTATTATGCCTCTTACATGTTGGTTTGTGTATAAAATGATGGTATTTATTCATGGTCCAGAAACAGGGCTGTTGAATAATTACAATTTGATCCACCGGTTCTGTTATCTTTCTGTACCGCCGGTTCTGTACTTAGGCCATTTTACATGAATGGAGAAGGTGGAGATGAAGAATAACTGAATGTGTATGGGCATGTAAAATGGGGCAATGAGAGTTGTGCAAGTCTGATAAAATCACATTCAAAATGATTTACAGCTCTAGTTAAGGATTAGGTTTCACCTGGCATTAACTCTGTGGACTGCTATCTTTTCTGTTTCACTTAGAAAATGTGGAATAGATTGGGTAGAGAAATGATCAGATATAATAATATATTATTTTTTAAATGTGAGCCTGTGAAAGCGCTGTGTGGACTTGTTGTTTGTCTTTTGGTTTTAGCTATCCAAGAGGATGGTGTGGACGTACGAGGCTACTTTGCCTGGTCTCTCCTAGATAACTTTGAATGGGCAGATGGGTTCAGTGTCCGCTTTGGCCTGTTTCACGTGGATTTCACTCAACCTGAACGAACACGGACCATATACAGATCTGGAAGGGAGTATGCCGGGATCATCTCCAAGTACAAATCTCAGACCAGTAACAGCCAATAGGCACAGTGCAAATCGGCCAATAAAAGCTTTGTTGCTAAATGTTCTGACCTGTTCTGGCCAAGCTTGGTCCAATGCAGTGTTCCAATCCAATTAGTGCTTTGCTGCAATGTTCTAATCAACTGCAACCAAGTTTGGTCCATTGCAGTGTTCCAGCAGGCAATTTAAAATTCATGCTAATGTGAATTTCAAGTTTGTTCAATTCAGATTATAAATCAAATGATGTTAAACAAGTATTGCAAAATGAGTGCCATAAGAAATGTCTCTAGTATTTTGAAATGTCAATAAACTCCCTATTGAAAACAATTAAGTATGCAGAAAACTAGTAGCAACATTTTTAAATCTCGCCTTAAGACCTATCTTTCTTTAGCATTTGAGGCTTCAAATGGGTAGGAAGTTGTGTTTTATGTCCTTGATCTCTTGTGAAAATATGTTTAGTTAGCTATATATTTTATGTATGGTTTTCCTTTTGATGTCCCAGACACCTTTTGTTGGATTTTTGTTTGATTGTGCAGCGCTGGTTGACACTTGTGGTTTTTAAATGTGCTTCATAAATAAATTTGACTTGCCTAAAGAAACTAGGCGTGAACTGTTACTAGGGTCTAAATCATTGCTGTAGAAGCTATTTTTGTGAAGAGAGAGAAAGCCTCTAGTGAACTATTAGATTAGATTCAACTTCATTGTCATTGAACAGTACAAGCACAGTACAAGGAACTGCAGTACGCATCAAACCCAGAACTATACATGAAGAAATAAAACAGAACTGGAAGCTTCTTGACATTGGCTAATCAGATTCAGATGCATGGAGGTAGATCTTTTTGAGCCAACCAGAAAAGGTTCTTGGACGTTATCATAAAAAAAGCTGTGGAACAAACAATTTCCACAGTTGCATCTTCAGATTGTGTGCCGCCTCGCTTTGCCAGGATCACTAGGATATGCTACACTAATAGATCCATGGAGGATGTAATTTCCTTCGCTATTTAGACAACCATATAACGCCTGGAGAAGAGGAACACCTACCATAGAGAGTAGTTGATTCACCTTAGTTCAGCTTTCAACACTATTGTTTCCTCCAATCCAGTCATTGGAGCTCAGAGCGCTGGGTCTGGACACCCCCCTGCTACTGGATACTGGACTTTCTGATGGGAAGTCCCTGGCCTTGAAGATTAGTAACAAAACTGCAGCCTGGTTAACTAGGGGAGTGTTATATGCTCTTCTCTGTATTCCTTGTAAACCAACTCCATCAAATTTGCACTCAACATTATGATGAGTCAGTTGGCAGGGAAGATGGATGTTAGATGGCAACTTTGTGCCAGGAAAACAACCTCTCCCCAAATAAAAGCAAAACAAAGATGATTGAATACTTTTTTAAGCAGTGGAGGGAGTCTTTGTTTAAAATATTTTGGAATTGTCCTTGTCCTTATGCTCCACAAATGTCAAGAGGGTGCAATAGCGTCTCTAATTCTTAAGGAGAATTAAGACATTTGGCTTGCCAACCAGGTTGAAATCCTATTGCCACATTAGGTAACAGTGCATCGTGGTCTGGTTTAGGATCTGGTCCACACACCATTGCATGGGTCTCCAGTGGGTGATGACTGCCCTAAGCATTGCAAGGTTATCTATCCAAAACAGTGCCTGACAAAGGTCTGTGGCTTTCTTAAGGACACTTCTTACCCTAGCCTAATTCTTTTCATGTTTTTAGTGTTGCTATAATTGTTACACCCCGTCCAATTATAAGCTAAAATCCTGCAATATGTTTTTCTAACCATAAAAATAACCTTTCCCTGGCCAGCGATATTTGTGTCAATTAAAAAAAAAATACATGAAGTGATTCACATATAAATGAAAAGCTTTATCTTGTATTGTTTAACAGAATTTGCGCAGTTCGATGTCACAGCAACTCCCGTGAACAAACTCTAGTGATGTTAAAAGCCGGGTAAGCGGCATTCATAACCTAGCAAGACATGAATAATTAACAGCTGTGAAGTAAATACTAGTTAAACACATTCCCTTGCTTCGAACTCGTTGAGAGACGTTAATTGATTAGCCTAGATTTGTGAGAAGTTAGCGCTTTGGGATAAAATGTACACGTTAAATTGTTGGAGCGTTTAAGTAACTTTTTTCAGTCGTACGTGGGAAATATCAACTTCTCACTTGTTAACAAACATGGCTTTTACCCGGAAGTAATTGATGTCTAATCATTTTCATAAGAACGGGGTTGTTGACACTTGTATACTAGACGTAGGGAAATATAACCAATAGTCCTAATTTAATCGTCTGCATATGAACGATTCGGAGACAATGTTCCCACCTAACTTTGCTTGGGGCGCAGCTACAGCCGCTTATCAAATCGAGGGTACGTTGCATTTGTTTAAAAATGTAATGTATTTATTCATCATAAAAACATAGAAATATGTGAGACATATCGTTCAACATTTTGTGTTCACCTAGATATGTCCTTGTATTTGAAAGAAAAGCATTTGTTGTCCATTAAAATAAGAACTAATTGGTCAGACATACAGTGTAGACATTAGCAAGGTTGTAAACTGGATACGGCAGTTTGCTTTTTACAAGGAATATTCACTGTCTTGCCTTTGATTGATCTTGGTGCTAAATTAAAATAAACAAAGTATATGGCATTCTCTAAATCTACATATATATATGATTTCTAAATTGCTGTGGTTCTGTTATTAAATATTTTCGTTTTTACAAATACTTCTGTATACCTCTCTTTTTAGGCTATTAACAGTATGAGGCTTTTTCTGGAGCCAGTTAGGCTAGCCCAAGCACACTCACAGACACACACGTTTACTTTATTATCTATATGGCGATGCCAAAGTGTATTGCCTATAAGAAAAAACATACTGACTGATATGTAATCAAGTGTATTTAAAGGCTACATATTGTCGTTTGGGAAGAAAATATTTTGACTGCCATGTAATGAATCCTTGCAGGTGGCTGGGACTCAGATGGCAAGGGGCCGAGCATTTGGGACACATTCTGTCATGAAGGGGGCGGATTAGTGTTTGAGGACCACAGTGGCGACGTCGCCTGTAACAGCTATGAATTGTGGGAAGAGGACCTGAATTGTATCCGTCAGTTAGGGCTGACCCACTACCGCCTGTCTCTGTCCTGGTCCCGCCTGCTCCCGGACGGGACGACAAAACATGTCAATCTAAAAGGTAAACTTACGGCTGTGCAATTAAAAACTAATCACACTTTACACCACCAGTGAAACCAGACGTTATGTGAATAATACAGTCCCACAAGCTCTGTACCAGAATCTAGATGGCTTTGGTTATATTCTTGTCTTGTTAGCACAGGGTCCCTGGTTTTAACCTTGCGTTACCTTTCAGCCTGTGAATCAATTCTATGCTGGGTGTTTGTGTACTGCAGGTGTGCGATACTACAACAAAGTAATAGATGACTTGCTGGCCAGTAACGTTGAGCCAATGGTTACCTTGTACCACTTCGACCTGCCACAGGCTCTCCAGGACCAGGGAGGTTGGACCTCACCTGATATGGCAGACATCTTTGACAGCTACGCCCGCTTTTGCTTTCAAACCTTCGGGGACCGCGTGAAACTGTGGATCACATTAAATGAGCCGTATGTGTGCGCTAAACTGGGCCACGAGGATGGCATCTTTGCCCCAGGGGTAAAAGAACCAGGGATCGCGGCCTACCTAGTGGGCCACAACATGCTACGTGCCCATGGCAGGGCTTGGCATAGCTACCACAACTTCTACAGGGCTAAACAGGGGGGCGCGGTGTCCCTTGCCCTTAACAGTGACTGGGCTGAACCGGTGAACCCGACCAGTCCGGATGACAGAGCAGCCACTGAACGCTACTTGGCCTTTTCACTGGGTTGGTTCGCATGGCCGGTGTTTGTGACTGGGGACTACCCGGAAGTGATGAGGTCTCGCATTGAGCAAAGAAGCCAGGAACTGAATTCCCAAGATTCTAGGCTGCCCGCGTTCTCTAAGGACGAGCCTGGTATTTTAGGCACGGCCGACTTTTTCGCGTTGAACTACTACACGTCTCGGAGGGTGAAACCTATGGGAGGATTGCCAGAGGGGTGTGGGTGGAAAAGTGACCAGGATGCTGAGGTGGTTGTGGACCCGGCCTGGCCAGTCTGTGGGGTGTCATGGCTGGCTGTGGTTCCAGAGGGCCTGAGGAAGCTGCTAAAGTATATTAAGGTAAAGAGGACCAGGGCTCTGTTGCAATATAAATAAAATAATAGATATTGTTTGAACCCTGCTCAAGTTAACAGGGTCAGGTCAACAAAAGAAAAAGTGTCAGTAAGAGTCAGTAATATCCAGCCGTTTTCAATAAGGAGGTTTTCAATTCATAAATTGCATCACCTTTCTTAGAATAAGCTCATTAAATTGAGCTCACCCGTCTGCGAGAATACATTTAACATTAATGGAGATGCTTGCTTTTGTTTTCGTTTTTTTACAGTAAACCAATTGTGCATCCATTTCAGTTAGCACACTGACATATGTCGCGTTGAGTGGTTTAAGTGTAAACTATTCAGTATTACTGCTGTTTCAGCGTGTCCCACTTCTTTAGCATGAGTGGGGTTGTAAGTGTGGAACAAAATCAATGACTGACACACACGCATTCAAATATCCTTCTGGGTAAATTTTTCCAATTCAAAACCTTAACTGTAACTCTAAACCTAATACTTCACTGTACCTCAAAAAAGACTAATTCCTCTTCTGGGCAGAATTTCCTGATGTATAAACTTCTCCTCTATTGCCTAAATCAACTAGTAACGTTGATTTGAACACTAACCCCAATAACACATTTTATCTTAAACAAAAACTACATGCCATAAGTACCTTTTACTGTTATACCTGGAAACAATACACAAACGCTTGTCTGGTGGCAGTATGACAGCTGCTCATGTCTTTTACAGAACACTTTCAACAACCCTGCGGTTTACATAACAGAAAATGGCTTCTCTCAGGTGGGGCCTCTGGACATGGATGATGTCCAACGCTGTGGGTTTTACCAGGACGTCATTCAGGAAGTAGCCAAAGGTATTTTCCAGAGCAGGGACCCATATACTCTGTATACTAATGTACATAATTATAATGGGAAGGTCTTCTGAATTTCTCCATTTAGTTATACTTCTTATGCCTCTGACATGTTGGTTTGTGTATAAAATGATGGTATTTATTCATGGTCCAGAAACAGGGCTGTTGAATAATTACAATTTGATCCACTGGTTCTGTTATCTTATGTCCTTAGGCCATTTTACATGAATGCCAAAGGTAATTTCCATACATATTTTTTATGGGAAGGTCTTCTGAATTTCACCATTTAGTTTTACTTCTTATGTCTCTGACATGTTGATTTGTGTATGAAATTATGGTATTTATTCATGGTCCAGAAACAGGGCTGTTCCGTTATCTTATGTACTTAGGCCATTTTACATGAATGGAGAAGGTGGAGATGAAGAATAACTGAATGTGTATGGGCATGTAAAATGGGGCAATGAGAGTTGTGCAAGTCTGATAAAATCACATTGAAAATGATTTACAGCTCTAGTTAAGGATTAGGTTTCACTTGGCATTAACTCTGTAGACTGCTATCTTTTCTGTTTCACTTAAAAAATGTGGAATAGATTTGGTAGAGAAATTATCATAAATAACAAACAAAAGGCCTGTGAAAGTGTTGTGGGGACTTACACTAGTGGCTGTATTGAAGGACACACCTTTTATTTGCTTGTTGTTTGTCTTTTGGTTTTAGCTATCCAAGAGGATGGTGTGGACGTACGAGGCTACTTTGCCTGGTCTCTCCTAGATAACTTTGAATGGGCAGATGGGTTCAGTGTCCGCTTTGGCCTGTTTCACGTGGATTTCACTCAACCTGAACGAACACGGACCATATACAGATCTGGAAGGGAGTATGCCGGGATCATCTCCAAGTACCAATCTCAGACCAATAACAGCCAATAGGCACAGTGCAAATCGGCCAATATTTGCTAAATATTCTGACCTGTTCTGACCAAGCTTTGTCCATTGCACTGTTCCTATCCAATTTGTGCAATCTCATTTTTTTTATTCATGCTAATGTAATGAATTACAAGTTTTTCATTCAGTTCCGATTTGTTTTGTAGTAAAACACTTTTGCTTATCCAAGTTATTTTGCCGAAAGGTGATTTTGTCTGATTTCTTGATTTGTCTTATTTCTTTTTTTCTACTCTTAAATTCTGTTGAATAGTAGAATTTTCTGCACAGGATATAGGTCGAGCTGTAAGCCATCTATACTCATCTTGTAAATTCCAGAGCTGAGGCTGGGAACTAGTCTACAAAGGTGTGGGGGTGTGTGAGACTTACTCATCTTTGTGTGTTACGACTATGTTCCCACAAAGACTATAAAACCTGAGACATTGATCCCCCTTTTTTGCTAGGTCCCCAGGTTTGGTTTCGACGGAACAGTTGGGTGCAGTGACATTTTTTAGGTTACTTTTAAGTATTAACTGTTTGGTTTTAGGCCTAGGTGTTAAATGTTAGGTTATTAAGGTTAGGTTACGGGTGGGCAATTTTATGGTATGGGGAACATGTCTGGGTTAGGTTTGTGGTCTCTGCAAGGATAGCAAATAGTAAGACCTGTGTGTGTGTGTGTAATTTCATATCTCAACCTGCAAGGCCCCTATATGGGTTAAAAACAAAATCCTAAACAGCCCTCATGGTGAAACAAAACACACAAGGCAACTCATTGTGCGGGGCGACGGTTTGGATTGGCCCGGAGCTTGATGTGACTGAGGCTAAATCCTACCGGTAAGGAGCGGCGCCAGACGTGAACCCAGGTATGAAGGTTCGCATAGTCTAACGCTCGTTTGTGTTTACAAACAGATCCGGTGGGTCACCAAGTCGGGCGGGAGGGGCGGGACCTATGCAAAGGTGCAGGACGAGGACGAGGCATTTGAATGGAGAAAAACATCCGCCAACCAAATGTAAGCAAATGGCTTCATTGGCAGGCAAAGGATGTCACGCTCATGGTCTAATCTGGGCATTATGGGATGTCTGCCTGCCGGAAGGGCTGAGGTACTCGGAACATATCGCTCTCTTAATGGATCAAAACACCAGGGGGGAGACACATACAGTCCCTCGTATGTGGCGGCAGTCAAATGGAGTAGTGCCCTTGTCTTCGCGACCCTAAAACGGCACTCGCCAACAGCCTTCCTCGCCAAAGACCACCAAATGCAATGGTCGTGCTGATAATGCTTTGTTCCTTGAAAGAACGAATATCCATTGGTGGCGTAGCTTTTTCTGTGCTATCAGACCGTTCAGGGCAAGATATGCGCTGAGGCCTTTTGTCAACGAGTTTGTGCGACTGCTGTTTACTCAAAGGTCGGGGGTTCTTTCGGAGAGGCAAAGAGACAAATAGGCTTTGTTTTTGAAGGACTCGGTCTCAAATGAAGCTTTAACGGTGTCAAGAAAAAAGTAGAAACTCACCAAAACTCCATTCATGGTAGGATGCATTAATGTCCGTGATGAAAGTTTGATTAGCGAAGAGTGGATGACCTTCCCTCGGCCTGCTAATGAACGGCCACACTGCTCGTCCACTCGCTGGTTTCCAGGTCACATAGGACAAGAGCGGGAGATGAGGCTTCATTAAAGGGATAGAAGTCCGGAGACTTAAGATGTGGGTTATCTGCTCCATCTCCGCTTTTTATTCACTCGTGTGTCTGCGACTTATGGTTGTGTGACCTGTCCCATTAACATTCTGCTTTGTGCCAATGTTTACTGTGTCAGTTTTGGCTGCAGCATCTGTAGCGTCCCCTCGTTTCATTCAGTGTCCGGAAGAAATGTGAATATTGCCCTCATGACCCCGTTCTGGCTTGAACATCTGTCGTGTGTCTTTGGATCAGAAACCGTTTCGTTACTCGTGCCCTTTTTGGTCGTTGAACAACAGCGTGAATTGTACACCGGCCCTGACGTGCTCATCCTTTTAAATATTCTGTTGACTTTCAAGCCTCAAAGGACACAATACAAAGGACACAATAGAAGGTTTAAAACATCTCTCAAAACCTATTTTGATCGGTTACCCTCGATTGGAATGCCGTGATGAAGGTGTCATACAACTGTAAAACCACGGGGGCAGCTGTGCAAACCCCCGACTGAGAAACTACCCAAAGAACATGGCGAATGTCCTGCCTCTCAAGTCCTGTGTTTACTCTATGCACATAGTGCGGTTAATACTGGCTCCACGTTGTATGGACTTTGTACAATGGAAGGTAAACCTGCACAGCTGACGCTGGTCTCTCTCTTGGCAGTCCATTGGAAACCCCCGAAGGCTTGTTCTGAACTATTTTCAGGGGACAAATTTAGTATGTTTAAATAAATACAGGGTAGAATCAGGCACATCTGGAATTTGGTTATCAAATTAAATGACTCACTGTTAGTAGTTTCAAAGGGCATTGAGAACTGAACAACCTTGGTTAAATGCAAAGTGTGAAGTTTGATTGAAATGTGTTTTTAATACTGAAAATACGCGGTGAGATGTTGTTTTCATGTCTCATTTTAAAGGTTCTTTTTGTTAGATGACACTGCCTCTATGTGGTACCACACAGAACTGCAGTTTTGTTGGTGCATATTGCAAATGTTTGTGTAACACAAAGAAGGCATTACAATCGATCCTAAACCATATATCTAAATAGGTTTTTCATTAAAATGATTTGTGGGTCTTCCCAGGTTGAGCGGTATAAGGTGCTATTTAGTATTACTGCTTTCTAGGTTTCAGTCTGGACTGTTCTGCTAGCTGACAAGTGGCTGGGGAGTCCCGTAAGCGATACGGATTGGCCGGCATCACCCAGGGAAGTGGGGAAGGTTTCTGTGTGGTCTAGCAACTCCCTCTAGTGGCTTGGGTGCCTGCCAAGCCTATTGAGGGAACTCAAATAACTTGATGGTTTAGGAAGCACTGTTGGAAAAGACTGAATGGCTCGATGCCTAAGAGGAAGGCCTGCATTGAACTTTAACTCTCCTAATCTGCTCAGATCTGTTGTGACATACTGTATATTAATAGGTATGCACGGGTTTAAAGCAAATCATGAATTGATGTTTGAATTCATAAGCATATTGTGGCATGACATGTCATTGGTGGTGAAGATTGTTTTCAACAGATGTGAAAAATGAATTCCTTTCTCCTTTGTCTTTTGATTAATAACAACATTTTTTCAGTGTATTTCAAACTGGCTTTCAAATGTAAGATTTAACAACCTTTCACAACGCTTCTTTAACATGCCTTAAAACCTTTGTACCAGACTATATATTATTTAAAGTCCTCTCAGTAAAGTTTGTCTTTCATTTTACAGAGGGAATAACAACATTACCAGCAGAATATCAGTAAGTTATGTTATGAAAGTTTTTAACACCATATTCATTCTCTCTATGTACCATATACATTTCAATGATTTATTATTGTATTTAAATCTTATTTTATTGAATCCAGCACCCTGAAGAGTGGGACAATGTATTGTAAGACCCTAGGATAATGATCAAGCTATTAATGACCTTCAGTCATCTGGACCATAATAACGTTGAGATAGAATTAGACGGATGTGGATGACAGCGAATTAACATTCATAATTGAATGTACCAATGTGCCCCAAATTGTATTTCTGTTGTAAACTGGGGGGTAAAACAAGAGATCTTGATTATTTCCTTTAATTGATTGTTCTTCAGGTATGTCAGTTTCCCTTGAGATTCAACTTGGACTGGGAGAGTCATTACCCAGCCTGTCTCTCATATTACTGATGGATTCATTTAGCTAGGAAAGAGGAGAGCTCTACTCCTGGATTGATTGGATGAAATATGATGGAAAGTTTGGAGGCTTCTGTGTCTAACGACCGGCAAGATTGGCCTTTTACTGTGGTGGGTATAATATGTGCCTGTTGCAGGTTGGAATGCTGAAACATGAATTAACATTTGAATAATTCACCGTTAGAAGCTCTTTTAATGAAGCCTCACGAATATTCAACTTGAATTCATTACGGGGGATTTGTCCTGATTAGGCTGTGATGTAGGAATTCGCTCAGGAAACCGTTTCCAAAAGTGCTTCCCGATTAAGCTGCAAATATATCATGTATATATCATGTATATGGATAAGTTGCTTCTGAAAATGAATTAGGACGTTTAATTGTAACATTCAATCACAGTGGCCAAGGGAGATTTGGGCCAACGCATATTCTCGCAAATTAGCAAGGGAGGCACATTTGTTTTTTGCCAAACTTGTTATATTTTGACAGGCTCTATAAAATATTAAACGGACTGAGATCTCATTTACTTAATATAAATTATCGGAATAATTTACCTGCTAATTAACTAGTATCTAATCTCTTTGGTAAATTATATTGTATTTCTTCTTCTCTTACACTCTCCCAGGCTCTCTCACACATACCCTCTCACTGTCTTTGTTTCTTTACAGAGCTCATGTGTTCGTCTAATCCCATTGCTCAGTCTCCGTTGACAAGTCAGAAGAACGAAAGGAAAAAAACACAGCAAACCTTCTAAATCCCATTGACCTACTTTGCTAAACATTTCACTGAGAATTCCTATTAATGAAACACTGAAGTTGAAATGTGGAAGAAATGTGTTTTCTCTTTTGACCTGTTCCTTCGTCACAACCTTGATGTCCCCCTCGTCTCTAGCAGGAACCCATTTCCTGAACGTCATCTCGTTCTCGGGCCGTGGAAGGATGAGGACTTTGTATGGCATTACTCGCTGTTTCAAAGCTCCGTCCGTGCTTTTGTCCATGCCGTAAGAAGCGTAACATTGGAGTTAAAAAGGGCTTTGGATAGCCTCCACGATGGTTCTCGACTTTGGGGCTGAGACCAGATTGAGGGGTGAACGCTTCGCGCTTCGAAGACGGAAACAGGGAATTAGTGTGAACCATGCACAAGAAATGACCAATAAGAACAAACCATTCAAAGTTACTTTCTCATTGTGCTCCCGACTTAGTAACAAGGAATTACCTCTCCAACTTCTGCTCCAACCCGTCTCCTTCCGTGTATGACAACCCTCCGGATTGGTGTTCACAGAACCCTTGAGAAACGGAAAGCTCTTGAATATTAAATCACTCCTAAGAGCATGTTGGGCGAAGTGTAAGGAGATTGGTAATCAGGGCATGTGTTCAGTAAGTAGGCCTAACTGGCACGGGAGAGTGTGTGTGTGTTGTGGTCGCCAGTGAGCCAGGTGGCACTTGTGAGTGTGTGTGTGTATCACATTGACGCCAGCAGTTGTTCTGTATCATTTTAACCTAATGATGACTTGAGGTCAACAGAAAGAAAAAGCTGATGTATACTATTTTATTCACGGGACTCCGCTATGGCGCTGCCATACCGAAACCGTGGCGTAAAATTTGGCCCCTAGCATCTATAACCCTTGAATCCTGTCCCGTGACTCGCTCCTGATGAATTAGCCCAACTGAAACTAGAAGCCCCGATCTGGACACACGTCTGTCCGCACGAAGGCCTCGCCGTGGGCCACCGCCTCCTCAGCCCCGCGCCGAACAAGGTGCCGCTGCCAAGCGAACCCGGAGGCCTCTGGCCGTCGTCGGTAGTCTGGCTGGTAAGAACGCAGGGGGGCGGAGGTGGAGGTTTGGGGGGGGGGGGCGCGTGCCAGCGCCTCGCTAACACCAATTAGCTGTGAGTGTTGTTCGACATGCTCCCTCTCAGCCACGTTGTCACTCGGGGTTGGAGTGTCGCTAATGAGTGAGTTATCTAGGCCCCGGTAATAATGCGTTCAAACGAACGCCGCTGACCTGACCTATGGGATGGCTTTTTAATCTCCCCACTTAATAGCAATCGGAGCACTCTCTTAACACTCGTTAGCTCGTGTTGCTTTTTTTGGAGGTGTGGGGGGGGGGGGGGGGGGGGGGGGGGGGGGGGGGGGGGGGGGTTCACCTCGGTTCAACTAGGTGTTTTTATGTTTTGTATTCTGTATTTCTTGCCGACTCGTGCGCTCATCATCAGGTGGGTGAAGTGCCAAGTGGCGTGGGCGCGTGGATGAGGGTGGGTAAGCCCCTTATCGTGGGCAAACAGTCAAGGATTACGGAGGTTAATAAGGTCACACGTTTACACCAGAATTCTACGACATGCAAAAGAGCTTCTGCTTTGTTTGGATTACCATAATCATCATCCGTCGGTGCCGAGACCCAATACTGGATGGTTGTGCAAACATTGTTTTCACGGCGCAACACGAACCTTCCAAAGGGGGGCTGGGGTGTATGAATAATTACCTGGGTGATATTAGTCATTTAAGCATTCACACTTGGCGGTTTTTAATTGGATGTGTGTATTGTGGTTGTGAGGGAAGGAAACGTGTGTCTGCCTCTCAGCCAGACGGCATTGAACCCCTGCAACATAAGGGACAACCCGCTTCAGGTGTGATGGCTCTTCAAGGGGAAACTTGAATCTCGTCTCAGGTCTCAATGAAGCAAATGTATTAAAGATCTGTATGTTTACAGTACATTGGTAATTCGTTGAGAAAAAAAAAATGACGTGACAACGGTCAATGGAAACCAAAATCACCAACTGGCTGAGGGCTGGATTCAAACTCCAGGTAAACAATTAATAAATCACACGCTGTTCCAACTTGCATACATTTTATCACAGCAACTCATAATGTGACTCAATAGTGTGCATGGACCCTACATTACAGGGTACACAACAGTTTCTCCTGATGAGATGACCGTTGGTGTCCTGGGGGATCTCCTCCCAGACCTTGATCAAGGCATCAGTGAGGCCCTGGGCAGTTTGTGGTGTTACATGGCGGCGTCCTATGCACCGATACATAACGTCTCAACTGCAAGGGAGGTTATGATGGTCCTATGAGGAAAAAGGTGTTCAGGGTGAAAGTTACAATAGGGGTTAGATTTAGGGTTAGCCATAATGATTACAGTTAGGATTAGAGTTAAGATTTGGTTTAGGAACATTCATTCCAGTTTTCAAACTAAAATATTATGGAATGCGCATGCATGTCAGGCAACTCAAGACTTTTTAAAGTAAACCAAAGTCCCATTGGCTCTCAGATGTCACGGGATGTGGAGAAAAGAAAACCGAAAGAAAAAGAGCGAGTGGAAAAGCGCACATTCTTCACTCCCCAAACTCATTAGAGCCCACTTCTTTATATTGTGTACAAGCAATTTGAATTGAACTGAATGGGGCTCAATTAAGAGGGATTAGACAGGATTTGCTAAGAGCGTCACACCAAAGAGAACCAGGCTGATACCTTGGCTAGCCAATTCACTCTGGAATGTATGTTTCCAGTTCAATTAAGAGAAGTAACAATGGCCACTCGCAGACAACTGTCATTTTGCAGAGCCTCTGAAAGACGCCACCCGGAATGTCAATAATGACGGGATTAGATTCCTGGCATTTGGTATTCCCGTCTTTTGGTTTAGCCAGTGGCTTTTTGGACTGTTTGGACACATCCTTCTCCTCCCCTCTGGGTTCCTCTGGTGGCCGTGAGAAACGTCGCACCCGACCTGACAAGTCCTGCACACCGTGGGGAGTGTGGTCCGGACTCGACTGTGCAGTACGTGCCTATCGAATAAACATGAGGGTGGTACCTGCACTTTAGTTAGTCGACGAGAAGTCTGTTTGCGTGTTTCTGGCAAAGGGTCCTTTGCCGTCGGGTTGGACGCGTTCGAACAGAAAAAGGGCACCGTCTACTGGCCTCTGAAAGCCGTGGGCTCGGCACAAGCAGCGGAAAGGGAGGCTCGTCTCTCTATCTAGCCGGGCCCGGGCCATTGTCATGCAGCGCCTCAGGTACACAGCCCCCTCCTCACTCACTCCTCTCCCACTCCTCACTCATTCCTGTGACGGCCGACGCTATCTGCCTTGACGCTAACTGATGGTGGTGGGGGGGTGGGGGTGTCAGGATTGCGTGTGGTTCTATATGTGAATTCCGTGGGGGGGATTTTGGTGGGGGGGGGGTTTCCAGCACTAACTGATCGGGACCGTCAAGGACACGGTCAGTTGATTTTGAGTCAGACCCACTGATTGGCCTGTAAGCTCAATCAGCGAGCTGGCCCAGGTGTCCGGGGGCCCCCTAGTGGACATGTGGTTGTCCACTCAGGGGTTTGTTTACTGGACCTTCAAAAAGGACTTGTCCATGAGGTGTTGAAATCCCAACGAGGTACTCTGGGAGCTGTGTGTGTTTTAAGGCTGAAAGTCCTGTGTTCGCGTGTGCGTACGAGTCCGCGTGAGCTTAAGCCGGTGTCCATGGCTTCTGTGTGCATGTGTTCATGTGTATTCACACGGTAGCGTCTACCTGTGTGTGTGTGTGTTCTCAGCGGCCTTCTCAGAGAAGATCAATGCGTCCCCATCGAACATCGTCCTGACTCCCGGGCACGCGGCTGGCGTGGAGATGAAGGAGTCGTTGGGGAGGAGTCGCGGGAGGAGGAGGGGTTGGAATCACAGCACATTAAATGGATGCGATGCAAATGCCACCAGAGGACATCAAGATCAATTTACCTTATTGAAACAAATGGGGGGGGGGGGAGCTTAGCCGGGGGCTGCACCATCGCAACCCAAATCCCCACACCAGCGCGTGGCTGCCCTCCCGCCACACCCCGTTCCCTGCGACCCCTCTCTCGGGCCCGGCCGGAGATCCCTTTTAACCTAATGAGAAAGCCCCAGGCACTCACAGGTAACGCGCTGCACGGTAATGGTGATTCATAGACCCCGGGTGTCATGCTAAAGCGCGTGTGAGATGTGCCGGGGGTGGGGGGGGGGTGTTCCATGCCGGCTATAGCTTGGCCACCCCCACAGCCGCCCTATGAGCGGGCTTATGGTCACTCCGCGGCACGCCGTCGTGTTGACATTCAAGGCAAACCCAATATAGAGAACGGGCCCCGTTGAAGGTGACTTTGGCGGACGTCCAGGGCCACTGCGGCGCAACGACTGTTTTATAAAGTGCCGCGAGACGCCCTACCGAGTGTTTGCCATTGTTGTGTTTTTGCCCCCCTCTTTAGCTGGGCGTATCGACGCCTGTAGGGGGCAACGAGTGTGTTGCGGAAGGCCCGTGTGTAAAGGGGCCCTTTGGGGGACGGATCAATAGCTTAAAGAGAGAGATGGGTCACGGCGGCGATCGATGCATCCGCACAGCCGACCTTGAGGCACCGCACGTACGGCCACTTGACACCCGAGAGGAGCCGTATGCCGGATGCCCCCCCCCCCCCCCCCGCGCGCGCGAATACCTGGCCGGTGAGCTCCGCGCTCCTCCTGCGGAACCACGAGAGGCGCTACGCGAACGAACCTGCGGTTTTCCCAGCGTCACCCAAGCGCAAAGGGGCGAGCGCCCGAGAAAGTCAATTAACCCCGCGCGGGCCTCGTGGCCCGGCGCTTAACAGGCAAATTGGGATTAATTCAGGAAGGGGGGGCCCGCGTGGAGGTGCCGTTCCGCACCGGGGAGAGGAGGTCGTCCGTGGTGAATGCGAAGCGACGGGCGCCACTTAGCATAAGCGCCGCTCGGCTGTTCTAAAAAGGGGGGGGGGGAGGCGTGTGTTTTCAGGTGCGGTGGGGTGCGAGCGACCCAGGAAGTTAGCCTCGTCTTTTGTCGTCTCCCTGCCCCCCTTTCCGCCGCATAATTCGCCATCTTGGGGAAATGTCAGCGTGCGACGGGGGGGCGGAGGAGCAGCCGGCGTGACCGAATGTGACGCCTCCCGGCCTGCCGGGCCTCGGAGATGGGCTGAGCGGTTCCGAAACGCCGCCGCCCCGTCTGACCTTGCAGCCGGTGATGTATACGGACGCGTTCTGCTCGCGGGGGGTGAAGGGGGTGGGGGGGGAGAACGGACAACGGATGCCTCACTCTTCTCGGCGGCGCTTTGCCGTGTGAACGGGAGTGTGACTTCACCTTGGATTAACGGAGGGAAGGAGGCGCATCCCTCAAACCAAAGTAGTGCACAGCTTTCCCCCATGAACGTATGTGTTCTTTTCTCCCTGGCCGTTTGTTCTGCCAAGTTCCCTCCTTTGAACGGAGGTTAATTAGCCACACCTCTTAAGGTGCCGGCAATTGTTCCCTGTGGCTTTTGGCCCGTCCGAAAATGTCCCTCTGTCACATTACCGTTGCCCCACCTTCCACGTCCTGCGGTACCTTGAGAACAACGGAACGGGATCGTCTCCATTATTACCCCCCCCCCCACACACGCACACACTCTTCTCTCCTTTAGAGACCTGATTACAAATGGTCAATTTGAAAATAGAGCCGAAAAGTCCCCCAAGGCCGCCTTGCTTGTCAAATTGAAAAGGCACAAGGACGAGTAAAACGCCCCTGTCCTCGTCCTGATACTCCGAGGCGAGAGACGCACGGGGAGAGAGAGACATGAAGAGGAGTTTGAGGGAGGAAGGGAGAGCAAGAGAGAGAGAGGAAAGGGAACATAACAAATGCCCCCCCCGTTCGGCAGGCGAGGCAGCGGGGGGGTGCGATGTCGAGGCAGGAGCAGCCGGGGAACCTGAACATCTAGCCCTCAGCATTTATATCAGAAGTCTCCACAAAGCGGCCATGGATCACTCCAGTCAGCCGGTGTTAGCAGTATCAGGAGAAGCCATGGGGCTGTCACCAGAGTATGGGCCTTTCATAATTTACCACAGACAGGCCTTGCCCTTCTCTCCCTCGGCCTCCCTTCAAACCCAGACACCAGCCTTTGAGGATAATATCTCCTCCAATCCCTCCTCACCACGCTGTGAGGCGGCTATTTTTATTTAATACATTTATTTCATTCTCTCGTTCCTCCTATCTCCCTCTTGATTTCTCCGTCTACCAGTCTTGCTTTTTTCAACATCCCTCCGTCTCTTTCTGTCTCGCTCTCTGCCACCCCCCCCGTGGGTTTTTTTCTCTCCCTCCCCACGGCCTCTGACTTTACTGTTGTGACTGCTGGAGGAATGGCTCCATAGTTGTCTGTGGAGTGGTCGTGGCACGGCTCATTCTTCTGCCCGCAGTAATTTACCAGGCCTTTGTTTTTTTGTCGTCCACACTAATTCACTTTTTCAAAGTAGAAGTGGTATTTTCTTGTCTTTTGGTGTTGCATGCATACTATCCATTTCAGCAGACCCTTTCGAATATATATTCACAATGGTAATTTAACGGGAAGTATGAAAGAAAATACACTGCTCAAAGAAATTAAGGGAACACCTAAATCACACAACGGGTCATGATGAACAAAATATATTAAAGATCAAGATCAAAGATCAAAATGTGTATTGTTCTTTGATAAAAAAAATACGTTACAACGTTTAATGGAAACCAATATCACCACACATCAATTAAGGGCTGGATTCAAACTGGTGTAAACCATTGAAATTACTGGCTGATCCAACTTGCATACATTTTATCACCGCAACTCATAATGTGACTCAGTGTGTATGGCCCCCACGTGCCTGTATGCGCCCTCAACAATATCTGGGAATGCTTCTGAAAAGACTACGGATGGTGTCCTGGGGGATCTCCCAGACCTGGATCCATGCAGCAGTGAGATCTTAGACAGTCTGTGACACTTCAACGACAGTGTCAGATGCATCAATTTATAACGTCCCAGAGATTCTCAATTGGATTCAGGTCTGGGGGATGCGAGGCCCTTGACTGGCCCTTTGGACAGAAACATGCACCCCTGTAGCAAACTGGAAGTCAATTTGTAGGGCTCCGTCAGTGCTGTACCTGTGCAACCTGAATGGGCTGCAGGTCCCGCCTCATGCTACTAGTAGTGGGAAGGAAACTACCGAAACTAGAGAAGAATCAGTCTGGAAGGATAAGGGGAGAGCAATAGTCTGTGGCCACCACCTGCAAAACCGTTCTCTTTTTGGGGGTTGTCTTGCTGTTGCCTCACCAGTTCACCTGTTGTTATTTTTATTTGCATCAAAACAGGCAAAATGTATTTAGAATTGCTTATGTTTTCTAACTGGCCATATTTACACATTCCTGAAGTCTCGTTGACTTGGTGTTACCCTGAGATGAATATGTGTTGACTTTCTGGAGCAGTGGTTTCGGGAACCGCAGCGAAATCCCAAAATAACTGAATCCAAAATAAACCTGAGGGGGAGGATAATCTGTAAAGCCTCAAACTATCAAATTTGTCTGGAAATTAGCTTTGGTTACGGGCTCTCCTAATAATAAATTAGTCATATTTCAAGCATCCTCGGCCCGTAGACATGCCACGGCTGTTGCAATGCTACAAGCAGACTGAATAAATACTCGCCGCGGTTCGAGATGTCATCTAGGCATCTGCTGTGAAATGTTCACATTCACGATGGGCCACTCTGATTAATAACAGCCATGATGGAGAGTGCCCTTTGAAATACTCCATGCGTCAATTGCGCTGCAACACATTGAAGAGTGCTTGCAATCATATGGGACACGACATATTTTGGGACCCCCCCCCCACCCCCCACAACTCCCAGTCCTCGAAATACATTACAGAGGAAAA
This sequence comes from Novumbra hubbsi, assembly GCA_016801125.1. Taxonomy (NCBI): domain Eukaryota; kingdom Metazoa; phylum Chordata; class Actinopteri; order Esociformes; family Umbridae; genus Novumbra; species Novumbra hubbsi. Next base: position 1,512 of record JACXGK010000104.1, on the reverse strand, counting down.
TGAATTACGTAATCTTTTCAATGCTGCAAAGTGTATTGAAGTGGTTGTAAACCCTGGGTCGTAGACAGTGGCCTGGATGACTGACAAGTATAGAGGAGACCAGGGTTCGAGCAGATGAATGGTAACGTGCATCGGCTGCAACTCCTCCCACTACCCCTAGTTCCCACGGTCCCCACAAACATTTGTACCTTATTGCTTCATTATAGACTGCATGGTTCAAGCCTTTGACGCTGATTGGCTGAAGGATGAGGTACTGTCATGTGAAACAATTAGGACACTCCATTCAATATTCTCTTCTGTTTTAAGATATATGGACATAGCTATTTTTTATCCTCTTATAAACAATATCTATAGATAAAGGTGATGTATTTGAACCCCAATTTTTTTTTTTTAACCATGATGAACCGTTTATTTACAAAGATGCCATTACTTACTGAGGAAAATGTTAGGACACCCTATCCCTAACAGCTAGTATTGCCCCCTTTGGTTGAAATAACCTCTATAAAATGTTTCCTATAACTGTTTACCAGTCTCTAACATCACCTGGGAGCAAGGTTTTCCCACTCCTCCATGCAGAATTTCTTTACCCGTGTGATGTTTGAGGGGTTTCTTCTATACACAGCCCGTTTTAAATCACCCTACAGCATCTCAATAGGATTTAGATCCAGGCCATTCCAGAATAACAGCAGTTGTCATAGCCGTTATAAACTAGCTGGTTCGAATCCTAAATGCTGATTGGGTTATTTTTGTGGTATATTACTCCATATAGCATGTTTATTGAATCAGATTGTTTTCAATTGCGTTGGTAAACAGTTTATAACAGCAATAAACGGCCTCTAAGGTCAGTGGTGTAACGCTAACGAACCCCTGCCAAGCAATGCGTCCAGGGAAACATTAACCATGGTATATTGGCACCACACCCCCTCGTGCTCTATTGCTTAATTAGGCACCTCAGGAGTTGTGGCTCTTGGCCATGATATATTGGACATATACGTACCACGCGCCCCTGAGGCCTTATTGCTCAATTAAACACCATACAGTCCCATTGATACCCATTAGCCAACCCAAAGATGGAAAGATGTTGAACAAATGTGCTAATTGTCGTTGCCATTAGTGTTGAAACCAGGTAGTATGTGTTCGGTTTATTAAATGTCTGTGCAAAGGCATTTGCTGTAAAGGTACTGGTTTGTGCCAATAACAAACGTGCAGTTTCTCTAACTGTAGTCCTGACAACAGTGGTTAAATATCTTTTTTATCATCAAGGCTAGAAGGCCCTACAACCTGACAGGTTCTCCGCCAATCTAATAAGACAATGTTGCTTTCATTACTACAGACACCTACGGGCTACCAGAGTAACGCAAGGCCGCATCGACCACGTTCATGTTATTTCCCCTCCTCGGCTCTTCCCGAAAGTCGTTTCCTGCACACGGAGGCACATTTGAAGTTGTTGTCTATTATTCTTTATCTAATTCTATAACTGCGGTTAAAAACAGCTTTCCTATCTTCCAGTTC
>JACXGK010000103.1:137623-167196 GCA_016801125.1 Novumbra hubbsi | reverse complement strand
GGTTATGCACTCCGGCGGGTAGGGAGACTGCTCCATCTGAATGGGTTATGCACTCCGGCCGGTAGGGAGACTGCTCCATCTGAATGGGTTATGCACTCCGGCCGGTAGGGAGACTGCTCCATCTGAATGGGTTATGCACTCCGGCCGGTAGGGAGACTTCTCCATCTGAATGGGTTATGCACTCCGGCTGGTAGGGAGACTGCTCCATCTGCGATCGTGCGTCTCTTCAGAGGCTGGTGCGGTCTGCCCAACACATCATCCGGGGACCCGCCAGACCTGCTCATCAGGACATATTCTACTCAAAGATCGCCATGGACCTCGGCCACCCAGGCCATGGGCTGCTCTGCCGGCTGTAATCTAGCAGACAGGGATGGTTCCAGGGCATTAGAACCAGATTATAACCGCATCAGACTGTAAAACCAACAGAATTTCTTCTCTGTACCCTGATGGAGATTTTTTTCACACACACAGACACACTCAAATTCAAGCTCCTACGTTTCCCACAATTTACCTCACCTTTCATTCCGTTAATGTACACACATTGAAACACCTACTCACACATACGCATGAACACTACTGTACCAGAATTTTCTATTTTAATGACATATTCTGTAAATGGCTTGTACCTGAGTTGCATTATTTAAATGAATGCTTTGAGACCCAAACATTGTGTTATGCCCTCAACAATACTATTTTAGGATTTTGGCAATAAAGCCCTTAATCTACCTTCAAGAGGCCACAGAACTTGTGGATGTGGCCTCTAACTTATTTCATAATAGACACAGATGCAAGTTCATCTGTGGATACCTGGTAATATCCCTTTAATCCAGTTTTAACAAACTAGGGGATCAGATCCCCAAACGGATTTGAAAATGGGGTCACCAATAACCGGAGAACCCCCCCCCCACTAACCTCTGGTAGCTAGGAAATTAGGTTGTAATAAAACAGGGCGGTTTTAGTTTTTGCCTACAAATGTGGCTGTACCACTTCAATGGTAAAAGTTGCTAAATGTTATAACCCTATTTTTGGATTCATCAATGTCAGAAACAGGTGTGGACAGCATGGAAAAGAGTAGACTGTATCAGGCAGTACATCAGCAGGGTGAGAAAGAAGTCCACAATGAAACCTTAATCCCTTACCTTTAAATATGACTACAAATCGGTATAAAAAACAACATGTGAAAATGTGGCATTTGTAACATGGCGTGGTTGCAAAACAAATATTTTGTAAACTATTGCTTTAAAGAGTATGAAAAATCTTTGTTAAAGGTGGGCAATACTTTTTTTACCGAATTTTCTATGAGAGAATTCAAGCATTTGTGTCAAATATGGTTTTGTTAATGTGTACTGGCTGGGTTTGGCATTTCTCTTTGAGACATGAACAAATGACCTGGTTTGAAATACTAATTGATTTCGAACCTTCTTTAACCTCATATTGACGCTGACGCTTTATTCTTGACCTCACTTAAAGGGTAATAAAGCGTTGTTCGACCTCATTATATGAAGTTGAATTATTGCACACGACTCCAGTTGTTCGGCTTCTGTTGTGCTCTATAATGAGGAAACGCATTATATTGGGATCCAGCTGGTGCGTGACACCCGTGAGCAGGGATTTGAGATATGCTGATGTAAGGGCAATGAAGCCTGTAATATCACTCCCCTGGATGCTACATGAGCCCTAGCTGTCCTCTGCCAACATGGACTTCACCAGTGATAACGCCCACAGTGTTTTAGCTGGTGCTTTCATCGGTGACAGACGAGGATGCTACCAATCTGTTAGCGATATGAAGCACTGGTGTTTTGCAATAGCCTCTGCGTTTCAGCCAACTACTTGTCTGACTACCGCTACTCCATATATGGCGCGGCATGAAATAACATGGCACAGCTGCGTTATTCAGAGGCACCCAGCCACAAAAACGAATGAAAACGTAGAGATATAATTGTATTCATGGTGGAACCAGTCTACTGATATTGATTGAACATTTTTGAGGAAGCCATGCTACAAGTTCACACTCGACTGTCATGAATATTACAGGGTTGTTTTATGATGAACTTAATTCTAAACAAGAATCTGTGCAGGCATTTTGAATCATTTCACGCACTGCATGTATAAAACAGTGCAGCAGCAACTCTTGGATATCTTGAAAACTGAGCTGTGTCATAGCATTTCCTCCGTTGATTGTGCTACGAGCTGGCAGAGGTTGCAATCCTTTAGGATTATACTTTTTGACACTTGTGAAACAGAAGCAGAATGAAAAAAAGCTTATTAAAAGGCAAAGAAAGGGATTTGGGTGCTTTTTTTAAACCTCTAAGCTGTCTGCTAATCTGTCCTGATGTTCATTATGGTAGTTATACAAGAACTCAAGCTAAGGCAATGCACTGGGTCCAGGCCAGGTATAATAGGATTCTCATAGACAGGAACGGGTTTCAGCTATTACAGTTGCATTCCAATGCATTTAACAAGGCTGATGAGAATGAGAACATATTGGCTTATTTGTTTTTGGAGCCCGGTGCCTGTTGCATACTTCTTTCGTCTTTTTTAGGATATCTTCCTATTCGAAGATGTGCTTTTCCTTAAGGACCTTTATTAACATGCTGTCATTATGCTTTTTTGTGTTATGAGAGCCCTTTCTATTAAAGCAATATTCAGATGAGAGCACCATCCATTAAGACTCACAGGTAACGTAATGCCTGGAAGGACCATGATGTTTGTAAAACACGATGGTTTGGACAGTTACCGATTAAAGGCTGTGGACATCGTGGTCTTCCAGGCATTACTGTTTGTCAACCAAATTAAATATGATTAGTGAATAATGAAGACACCTGTTGTTGTTATTTAAAATACGGTAACAATTTACTGCATTACGTCATATAATACATTTACATCAAGACCAAGACCTTGGGAGGTGAGACCGAGTCAAGACCAAGACATTGGTGGGTCGATACCGAGTCAAGACGAAGACCAGGGGGGGGTTGAGACAGAGTCAAGACCAAGACATTGGTGGGTCGATACCGAGTCAAGACAAAGACCAGGGTGGGGTTGAGACCGAGCCAAGACCAAGACATTGGTGGGTCGATACCGAGTCAAGACGAAGACCAGGGTGGGTCAAGAGCGAGTCAAGACCCAGAAAATAGGGGTTGAGAACGAGTCAAGACGAAGACCAGGGCAATGTGAGTCAGATTCAGTTAGTTTCCACACTAAACTGACACTATACTGTTACTATTTACTATAATGTTGTTATTTCACAAGAACATATTAGGGTTATTAGATACATTTTGGGTTAGTATCAGAAATGTATTTAGCCGGTCCTAAACTAAAATGCATTTTCAATCCTCATATTGTCTTGCTTTTTAATCTAGGACTTTGTGTCAATTAATGATAGTCATAAAAAGTTTCTTATAGAGAGATGGTCTACGCACAAATTGTTTACAAGTCACAATTTATTTTTATTCCCAAAAAATACTCTAAAAGTAAATGATGTTGTTGTGTACTGTCAGATTTCAAATCCAAAAGATTAGATACAACTAAATAGATCCATTGTAAATGTCTTGCTCACTGTCATAGTAAAAATACAGAGATGCTGTATAAGTTATGTAAAACAAGGTCATATAAATTACAGACACATTCATGCATGTGGCAACAATGTGAGTCTTTGGTAGTACTATCCAAAAGGTTATATACTGTACATCACAAGCTATCTACAATGCTTCCGTTAGCTAATTTGCAAGTTTGAGTTCAAGACAAGACCAAGACCCATTATATGTGTTCTCGAGACCGGTCTTGAGTACTACAATTCTGCATAATATTATGTTTGTTATAGGAAAAATACAATATCCTCCTGAATCCTGGCCATTTCTTTTTGTCCTCTGTAGAGCACATTTTCACTATTATGAAGTTCTGGGTCCTGACGTCCAGTACAGGAGACATGTTATATAAACCAAATTATTATTTCCAAATCCCCCAAAAAGTTAGTAAGTTGTTACAATTACAAACAATAATAATATAAATTTAAAACACATCCAAGCAACTTTTCTCCTACTGGGTCTCAGGAGGTAAAAAAATAATGGGTCTAATAAATTAACTGCAGTATTTTGTGTACTCGCAAATGTTCAGCTTGCAAGATAGCTTGCTAACTTTTGTGGAAAAAGCATTTAAATATTCAGTTTAAAACTCACTATGAATGCTTTGCCTTTGTACCTAATTTAATTATCACTACCTATTCGTATTATTATCCATGTTCTTTGCTGTAAGCAAGGTTAGTTACATGAGCCCACATCTTCTAAATCTGTAATTTAAGTTCCCCCCCCACCTGGCATTTGGTAAGGTGGATCTCACCTCCATTCTTCTCCTACCAACCTACAGACAACATCTAAAACAAGACAAACCAGGATTGCGAGCAGTTCAACGCTGGAATGAGACGTATATTATCACGCTCCAGGTTTGCTTCGAGACTGAGGGACGTTCTGTGTAGCTGCGAATGGAGACATAGATGAATACACAGACTCTGTCTGATCATATAGTTCCAAGTGCATGGGTGATGTCTTCCTGAGGGCAGATTTGATGACTTTCCTTAACCAAAAGCCCTGGGTTAATGGTTATGTTTGCCCTCAGCTCAGAGCACTGTCATCTGCCTATAGTTCCATGGAATCTGGAGGATTTGAGGAGGTCCAGATATGACCTACGGAAGGCTATCAGAGATACGAAAAAGAGATTACAGGGATAAGTTGGAGTCCCCCGACCCCAGACTCATGTGGTGTGGACACACATCACAGACTATAGCGGGGGAAACAGCAATGACGCCCAATCTGCTGTTTCTCGCACGATGATCTCAATACCTTCTATGCACGTTTTGAGGCACCAACTCTTTTCCTTCAGGACAGCTTGCTGAGGACCCGGAAGAGTGCACTCTGTCTCTAGCCAGGGCCGACGTAAGGAGCACTCTCCAAAGAGTGAACCCAGGGAAGTCACATTCCAGGCCATGTCCTCGTGGGGTGGGCTGACCAGCTAGCACATGTTTTCACCTCTATATTCAACCTCTCCCTGACTCTGTCTACAGTCCCCTCCTGCTTTAAAAAGACCACCATTATTTCTGTACTGAAGAAACCTTCCATCACCTGCCTGAATGACTACCGCCTGGTAGCACTGACCTCTATCATCATGAAGTGCTTTGAGCGGTTCGTCTGCTCCACCCTTCCTGACACCTTCGACCCTCTTCAATTCACACACCGCCCCAATAGATCTACGGACGATGACATCTCCCTGACAACACACAATGTCCCCTGGAAAAAGGAAGCAACACATACGTTAGGAGGGGCTGTTCAAGGACAACAGCTCAGCAATCAACACTATTGTGCCCACTAAGCTTGTTTCTAAGCTTAAGACCATGGGACTCTGTTTCTCCCTCTGCAATTGGATCCTGGACTTCCTGACAAGCAGACCCCAGGTAGTGAGAATTGGCAACCTCACTTCCTCTGCACTGTCTCTAACCATCGGAGCCCCTCAGGGCTGCATACTCAGACCCCTTCTGTACTCCCTGTTCACGTATGACTGTGTGGCCACTCACAGCACCAATGTTATCCTTAAGTTGCGGATGACACCATCATCTTAGGTCGCATCACCAACAATGATGAGACACCTTACAGAGAGGAGGTAGGGGACCTCTATCTCAACGTCTGCAAGGAGATGGTTTTGGACTTTAGAAAGTGGCAGAGTGGGGATAATACCCCCAAACACATCGAGGGAGCTGAAGTGGAGAGAGTCCACAACTTTAAATACGTCAGTGTGTTCATCAAAAATCACCACACCTGGTCCTGGCAAGAAGTCTCGGCAAACACCTGTAATTCCTGAGGAGACTGGTTGGCAAGTCGGCAAGAACCCGTACCTACCTCTACAGGTGCACCATTGAGAGGATCCTCTCAGGCTGCATCACTGCTTGGTACAGCAGCTGCTCCACTGCTGATCACAAGGCTCTGCCGAGGGTGGTGCAGTCATTGGGCAACATCATCGGTTGCCATCTCCCCTCCATGCAAGGCATCTACCACACAAGATGCCTTAGGAAAGCACGGAACATCATAAAAGACTATAGCTGCCCAGTCTGTTCTCACTGCTGCCGTCTGGTAGACGCTACAGGAGCATCAGGGCACACACTTCCAGACAAACAGACTTTTCCCCAGGCCATAAGGCTTCTCAACCAGCAACACTGATCTATGATTATATGATCACATCAAGATTGCTCTGATGACGTTCAATGACGTTCTATGCACATTTATTGCAAAATATTTTGTATAAAGGTACCATTCAAAGGGAGTATTACACTTATATTTATAATATTTAAAGACTTCTTTCATATTGTCATTACCCCATTTCCATAAATTGCTGGTAGTTTATATTGTTATGTATATATTCTGTTAGTTTAAACTTTTATTCTATATATTCATTTTTTGCTTTGTTTTTTACTTATACTATTACTTTTTCCTACCACTGCGTAGATGACTCGTGCAAACTGTGCATGACATCACAGATGTTGTATATGATTCGCTGACACAAATAAACAATGCAAATCAAATGAAATGTCAGAGTTCTACCATTTAAATTATAAGAAAAATTGTGTGGGGAAAAACTTGGTCAAAATAACAATGTATGTAGGATTAAATTATACGATGTGCGTTGAGATAAAAAAACATAATTGATGATTAATTCTTGTGTAATGTTCTGGCAAATTCAGTTTTATACGTTGAAATTCTTCTTGTAGCTAGTTATGTGTCAAAGGGGGAAAAGTGGGGCAGCTCATGTTCATGTACTGGCCTACGAGTCAACAAATTGCTTGCTAACTAGCGGAAATAATGTCAACTGACTGTCTAACGAAACAGATTGTTTGGACTGTGCAGAGCAGGGCTCTGCAACCCTGTTCCTGGAGAGCAACATGTTGCAATTACTTAGTGAGCTAACTTCGTTACCTGGCTGACTTTTAGAGTACAGCTGCCACTGGGTCCTGAACATCTCTCTCTTTTCACAGCTGTCACAAATCCAACTGTGTCCTGGAGCAGTTTATTACCTCCTAAATATACCTGTGCTCCATTTGCCCATGTTTCTTGATGACCCTGATTGTGTGTTGCTCTTAACACTGGTTGCAAAACACCGTGAATGTGACCGGTTTTGTTCATAGCACAATGACCTGCCAGTGCATCTGCAGTGAACTGTTCATTCTGCAATTATAAATATTAGGATAAATTTAATGTATGTATTATAGTTCCCTAATGTTTATAACCAGTAGATAAATAGTAGCTTTGCAAGCCCTACACAAAGTTTACCTTAGAATATTTACAATGGATCTGACTTGTTTCTCCCTCTGACCTTATTATTGCATGTAGATGCAAAACCCTTCACTTGGGATACAATATTATTTTGTGGCGTCAGGTGACTAAGCAGTGAAAGAATCAGGCCAGTTACCGAAAGGTTGCCAGATCAAGTCTCTGAGCTGGTAAGGTGTGGGTAGAAAATCTTGTTCTGTCCCAGATCAAGATGGTTAACTCTAATTGGTTGTCGTGGCAGCCTCCCACACCTCTCCAATTTGAAATGGGTTTGGGTTAACCGAGGAAGCCAAATCTCAGTTGTGTGCAAACTGACAAGTATCCCCCTTAACAATCTGAGTTTTTTTGTATTCGCATTGAGGAACAGCTTAGAAGGAGCCAAATAGGAAAGGTATTCGGTTTTGAGTAGCAGGCAGAGGAAGTAGAGATGTACAGAACTGGAACACAGTGGAAGCGGGCAGACGCTAAGATTTATGCAGCTTGCCACAGAGTCTGCGAGAAGAATACAGAATAAGTCTTAGGCAAATGTCAGAAGCTGCCTCTGGAAAAGCTGTGGTTAGAAAGGCATTACAGAAATATGACAAGTTAAGTAATGCAATGTACCATTTGCAAAGCTTCTGTAAAAAACAAGCCGCAATAATCCTATGTCCCTTGGGTAAATACATGTTTATTCATAGGGAAGAAGTACACTATATAATTATATTATAACCCACACCATCCCGTTATACCACAACCGGGCTCTTGTTAGCATTTCATTTTGGTAACAGAGGCAGCATTGAAAGTCTCCTTTGGTTATTTCCTACCGAATTTTAATACTACATTTCAAAGACATGTTTGAGTAATGCTATAATCATAGGTTTAAAACAACTAGGGGCAGGAAATCAATATGGGACCAGAATATTGTATTTTCTTCACTTCACAAAGAAAAAAAGGTCTGAGACTTAAGCCTGGATTTGTCTGAGTGGGTCACATTTAATATCTTATCTTGATTTCAATCAGCTTCCTCCACATAATCCCTTTTCCTCGAGATTGAAGCTATATTTCTTTACTCTGCGTATTGACAACATTTGTTTCCGTAAGCAACAGCAGGATGAACTGGATGCACGATCAGCAGTTCATTTGGATCACCTTAACCACATGCTTTACGCAAAGACCTGCTAATCTCCCTGTTGTATGGCTGTGAGCAACACCATTTCAGTTTCTGTTGATCCTACCCAAAATAAGGAAGACTTACTACATATTATACCCACATTTCACCATTTAAATAGCTTTGTTGCCGGAGGGATGTTCTATGAGAGGCTCTTTAATGTCCCCTAATGTCTTACATTTGTATTGTGACTTAGTCAAATGGAGACAAGGAATGATACATTGTGGCGTCAACAGGCTCATGATGGGCAATGGACAACAGACCATTGATTATGTTTCCTGAATGATGCTTTACTTACCAGGATGCATCCTGTGCATCATTGCACATATCTAATGTGCTGTAAAAGCTTAAGTTATGCAGAGTTGAATAGAAAAAGCGATTGTCTAAATATCAGATGTCATTTATTAGGTAACAATTTACTACCTTATTCATGCAGTAATAATATCTTTGTAACAGTTATAGGACGTCTACACACATTCTAAAATGTTTTCTATATGTGTGTGTTTTTAAATAGTGATGCGTAATGTCAGAAGATGTTACACAACAAGATATAATGGGTGTTATAGACTGCTCATCCTGTTGTCATATTTCTTGTAATGACAAATCTTAATAACAACTGATATCCAACAGTCTGCGTAGCAAATTATGTCATATTTTATAGCAAGTTATATGGTGTTTACATACCAGAAGTTCTAACAGGGTTTCTATTATTTATCAACTGTTTTGTAACAATATTACATGTACGAAATGTAATAACAGTATGTAAGTAAGTTACTGAAGTTCTATTGCACTTAATGCACTTTAGGAGCAAAACACTCCTGCATATATCATCACAGGTCAGCCAACGGAGGTCAATGTTGCATATTTCGACGATTGCAAGGGTCAACTCAGAGCTAAGGCTAAATGTTACAGTATATGATACGGAAGGATGTTTCTTATCGATTGCAAGTAAACAACATGAAGGTATTCATAACTGTGCCATGTCATAACCATGTCAATGACAGGAACAGAGTGCACACAGACACCTTAAGAAAACTGCCATTCAATTGTGTTGTTACATTTTTTTATGAATGTGCTTAACAGGTCAGTGAATTAAAAACACTTGACAAAAACACTGTAAAAAATATATATATTTTTTTTCACTAAGGTTAAAATGAGACTTGGATATTGTAAAAATTATGTTAATAGTTTTGCCAATAATAATCATGCAAAAGTCCATGACTGTCACGACCCTGCAGTTTTGTGGTTTTCTATTTACGGTATTTCTGTATGACTGAATACTATCTCTGTTGACAAACCTCACAGTCGAAAAAGAAAAAAATAGACTATAGTCTGTCACTGACTGAACATACCTTTATCTTCACTCGAGGAACCAGCAAAGGTTTAAGCATCAGCACATGAACCAATTAGTTGGTGACAATTCCTTGCAATTCTGTACTAACCTGCAAGAGCCCTTAAAAGAGAAGCTCTCCTATAAGCTCATTGTTATTTTGTTGTTAAGAATGCCTAGTCGAGATACACAATGAACAGACGGGTTCACGAGAAATGGCAACTTTGAGTTGCAGATTAGCAAAAAAAAAGACACGAAAGAATTCAGTAATAACAACATTCACAAAGTTACTGATGTTTTATGAGTGTTGGGAGGGATCCTAAATCAATGGAGTTCTGCATGTTCTTATGTTTTTCTAAACCATAATCCGTGGGCCCAAAAGCTTGATGACTGAATCAACCAGTTTAAATCCAAGTGCCAAAGTTGTTTCAATGTCTGTTGTCTGAGCAACTTTTTTTTTGCATGTGATTTTGCTCAGTACAATACTATAATTATAGGTCTAACTGCATGTTCTTCTCTCCTCTCAAAAAGTTGTTTTTTGGGTGGTATTGAGCAGCCGACATAAAAGGGACATTTGTAATTCAAATTTCAACAATGCAGCAATTGATTGTCAGCTGCTGAATAACCCAGTAATTGGATCATGTTTGTCTTTCAACAGCAGAACTAGGACTACATGTAATGCATATTCAAAGTCAGACAATAACCGAAGGCCAAGCATCAAAACCACCGTATTGTCTAAGTGTTCAGCAGTCACTGCTAATCTACCGGATGTAACGAGAGGAAAGTTTCCTGATCGAAATTAAGCTGTATTGTATTTAGGCAGCAGGGGACCAAAAGCTAATGTTTTAAAAGTTCTGCCATGGGACATTGTGTCTCTGGATTGCATTGATTTTACTTGTATCTTCCCTGCAACTTCCCACTCTGGCCTCCTCCCCCTCCGCCACTGTCCTAAACTTCGAAGGCCCGGAGCGTACGGAGAACCGTTATCCCTCTGACAATGCAGGCGTTTGAGGTTTGGGTAGTGATTCCACGGAGATACCCCTGGTATTTCTGCTCGGGAATAAAACCCATCTGACGTTGACACTTTAGTGGGATCACTGGAGATTTTTTAACACCCTGTATCTCGCTGTGGACTTGCAACATCTCTGAACCAGACAAATAGTAGTTATTGGTCTGTATTGATATGGTTAAGGCTGACATGCATGTTCAAGGGTGTGGATCCCAAAGTCATATACGTTTATAACATATACGTCTAGTCTATACGTTTATAATTTGTATTATATCAGTGTATAATTTGTTGAAGTTATTCCCTGACATACTTTCAGGGCGATCTGTCTACATGCATTTTATTCCTGACTTGATTTCTGATACAGCCATAACTTTTCAGATCTAAATGAATCTGTTTTTTAGCTGCTGTGAAGGTTAACATTTTGAAAAGCATTGTCCTAGTCCTTGACATGTTATCAGCAGTGAGGAATTCCATTATATTCCTTCAGGTCTCTTAGTGTTCAACCAATGTGCAGTAGATAGTACTTTTCTCAAGTGTTAATAAAGATAAAAGCTCTGTCTTTCTGGATCTTATCGTGGTATTCATTTCCTCTCTCTTTTTCAAACAGTGAGAAGAACCAGATAGGTACCAAAAGGATTCCATACATTTGTGATTGGATGTGAGTCTACTTTGACCCCACAAAACTGAAGATGACGTTGCTATGGAAACTGCTGGTGCTGCAGTCACTCGTTGAGTGCCTCGCAGGTAAAGTATCTTATTAAGAACTTTTGATGCACGCAAGATCTCTCATGTGAAGTTCCGTGTCCTTATTCATATGTATTTAGGGCAGGTTGCTGTATGAAAGACATAGTTTAGAATGAAGCTAATTATAATAGCAGCTGCCACAGGGAAACATAAATCAGTTGTTTTTCCTATTTAGATACAAATAATGAGAATGTAAAATGTATTAAGAAATGCTTGTTACAGTAAATAATTGTATGGAATTGGTGGGTGCCAGTAAAGGTTGGCTGCAGTTAGCGCAATAGCTGTGAATACAAACAAGGCGATTGGGTTGCAGATATAAAACCAAAGAGGAAAATATTAAATTGAATGCATCGATTGCAAAAGAGTGTGAGATGTAATCAGCAGTGGAGACATTTTCTGGTCAACATCATTCAGTATAAATACAGCAGTCATGGCCAAAATGTTATTATCCGAAGGACAGTTGAAAATCAAAAAGCTTTGGTCTTCCACTGTCATGATGGAATACTTGGGCCATTTATACACTTGGCCATTTGTTAAACGGAAAGGGCTCTTCCGATTTTTGCATGCATTATTGAGGTCAGTTATAGCCGAGGGTCGTTGTCGTCGATGACATTCCAATTGAAACCAGTGGCAGGTGCTCGAATTAGTGCTACTAAGATGAGAAAGGATCAGGTCGAAGTGTTTTGATAGGTATGGATTATGAATGGTACACACAGAAAACATTGGTGAACTTTCAATGGGTACACACATGACTGTTGCCCGCCGAAGTGATGCGATATGATAGTAGTAGCTGAAGTCCGTTCACTGTTCGAAAGACAAAGGCTGTTGAACCTTGTGAAGGTCACGCATACCTTACGAACACTCTGCTTCCATCGAGGCCGATCCGCGCTGAAGCCGAAGTGTTTCTGTGTTAATCGAATGAATCCCTACATCAAACTTAATCAAAGAATCAATAGATGTATTTTAATATCCCCCACAAAGCCAGTCCTCAATGTCCACAGAGCGATTGTACACCTTTCAGGGGAAACTCTGGGGGATTCGTTCTGTTGTCTAGCCCCGCAAGCAGCAGTGAAATAAACCCAGCAAGGCTTACTTTCAAACTGATACCCAGTTAACATGAGGAACCGGAGGGCGATGTGAATTCTGCAGGCTCCCTTTATGGTTGAGTGTGCGTCATTCATGTACAGCAAAGATGAATTACAGCTTCATTATGTAATGGGTGCTTGTTGCTAGCCCCTGGCTAGGTTTCTCCCACATTGATCACGTTGCGACTGGGGGGGGGGGGGCTTTCATTTGTCTTACAAACGGGCGGGGTCAGCGCGGAAAATCAGACAGATTTTTCACTGATTAATCAAAAGGCATTATCCTAATCAAGATGAAGTTAAGCACAGGGCGTGGCCCAAGGTAGTCCGGCGGTCAGAGACGCTGACGCAGATGTCCTGATGCACCGCAGGTTTTAGATCAAGTCTCTGGCACCGTGCTCTTTTCGGCAAAAAAAGGTCCACTATCTTTCTCCACTGTGTCTGTTCACCAGAGCGTGAACAGCAAATGGTTGTATGAATTGACAAAGCTATAGGAGACCCTGGCGTGCCTTTCTTTTATTATAATGTTTGGGTATTCCAGTTTGTACTCTGCATACGGCATACTTGTTTTGTTTTTCTATTGTCGTATGCAATTCTAATCCGACTGCTGGCCAATCAGCATGCAGTTGACACTGAGTAATTGAGCAGCATACGATAAGCTCAGGAAGGAAAACTAGTGCTGCTCTGGCGTTATTAATAATTGTTAGTGAAACTGTTACCCTGTATTATATCGATATATATACACAACAGTTCAAAAGTTTGGGGTCACTTATGAATGTACTTGTTTCCCAATGAATCATACATGTTGGAAACCTACGTTCTGCTATATTTTTTATAATACAGGTTATAAACATAATAATAAACATAATTTTGTCCTTCAAAATTGTCATCCTTCATTTGCAGCGATTTGAGCCTTGCAGACCTGAGGCATTCTAGTGGTCAATTTGTTGAGGTTGTCTGAAGAGATTTCCCGCCACGCTTCCTGAAGAACCTCCCATAAGTTTGACTAGTTAGATTGCCACTACTTACTTACCATACGGACAAGCGGCTTCCACAACAGCTCAATAGGGTTGAGATCCGTTTACTGTGCTTTATAGAATACCATCTGACTGCTTCTTCCCTAAATTGTTCTTGCATAGTATGGAGCTGTGCTTTGGGTCATTGTCCTGCTGTAGGAGGAAATTGACTTCAATCAAGCACTGTCTTTGGGGTATGGGATATAAATGTCTTAAAAGGCTAATACATTAAGCGTAGTAATGGATTATCTACCTGTTGCAGCACATTACTAGAAACAAATTTTCAAATGGAGGCTCCAAACCAATATTGTATTGAAAGTGCACTAGAGCTTTTTGCCTGTTCTGGTAATTCTCATGGGACCAGGTTCAGTAGTGGTTTTGTATCTTTCAAAAGAATTATCCCAGTTTGCCATGAACTGCAAGGAACTCGTCTTTCACGACGTGTGGTAGCTGTCTGAATGCATCTTGTGAAACTGACTGAAAAGGTCAAGCAACCCCGCGAATGCCAGCGAAAGTGAAGGTTTGCCTTGAAAAGCCAAGGATTCACAGTCAGACTCCCATGAATGGGCTGAGGCTTCTGCGGTGATCCTCTGCCACTGGTAGGTGTGTTTCCTCCTTTCGGCTGGTGTGCCTTGACGGGGCTCCTTCATGTTTCTCCTGCCTACGCTGCTCCTCCCACTCGTCTCTCTCCCCCTCCCTGTTAGCGTCTGATTAGCCCAGCGCAGTTCTCCAGAACGCGCTCAGAATCCTGATGCCCAGCCTTGTTACTCCTGGTTACTCCACCGTGAACACTCCCACTGATTTACACTCCTAGCATTTTGCAACACTAATGATGCTCATGAACTACCCACTGATGGCGTGACGTTCAGCTGCCAGTCACAAAATTGTCTCACCTGAGACGCGTGCTTTGCTTTTGAAGAATAGGATAGTCTTGCAACAGGAGGGCTCATCATAGAGACAAAGGTCTTTACAAGGTCTTTTAAAAGGCTCCAGTGCCTTGTAAGCAAAAAGGGACATTAAGAGACTTGGTACGGACAAAGATGTTCTCTGTGGTTACATGGGGAATTGTTTTGCATTTGAAAATGTAAAGGTCTACGCGAGATGACCTTCAGACCTCTAGAGACATTTCGGCAGTCATACTCCTATGTAAAAGTCAAAATGCTGTTAGAAATGAAAAATGATGGAAAACAATAATCTTTTCAAAGGGTTCTTCAGATTCTACTGCTGCTTTAAGTATTGAAGCATTGATAAAAGGATGCCAATCATTTGTGGACATCTTTTGCATGTTAACTGCAAGAATCTGTCAAGGCTGTCTTTTAGTTTGGGGATAATTACTCAATAAGGTCAAACTCAACATGACAAAATTACTTTAAATACATTTATTTTGCTCATTTGTGTCAATTTCTTGTTCTTTAGATGCTAATGCTACATCCATAATAGAGAATGTCACATCCGTAACAGCAAATGTAACATTTATAACAATGAATTTCATATCCCACATCCTGACAACAGTTGAGTAGTTTCCTCTTTTAACTAATGAGAAAATGTTAATATTTTCATAACTTAAGCTTTTGCATGCAGTCGAGTCTTCTGTTGAAAGTTGACATATTTTACCCTAAGAATGTAAGATTCATTTGATGATGTACATTTTTCTGGTCACACCAAAATGCATGTCCATTTACTTCACATCCCTAATGCAAGTTTTGTTGTTCAGGTAATATAAAGTGGGATTACTTACAATTTTGTAGTTTTGTGTTTATACTTTCTCTGCTGTGTTCTTTTCTGTCAGGTAAGTGTGTAGTGGCCCTGTGTCCCCTTCCAGCAAGTGCACAACGATGCAGCTTCCACGAGTGAAGTGAAATACCTTAAGGTTTTGTGTAATTGTTGAACTTGCTCAATATAAGACAAACGTTGTTTATGTATTGATAATGTAGACTGGACATGTATGCAAATATGCACAACGAAACAAAGTTTATTTTTTATAAACGATAAGGGGTGCCATTCAGTTCTATGGTTGTCTTATTAAAAGTGGACCGTGAATTGCATGATCTATAAAAAAATAAAGTGTCCCAAAGAAGTTTTTTCAGCAATTCGTGACCATGGAGGACACATTGAGCAAGTGCATAGCGGATAGGAGTTGGATTAGGATACCCTTGTGATCAGGTGATGCTACACTTTCCTGGTTTCGGCTTTTCATCATTTGGGGTGAGTCAGGATTTGGAAAAGGCCTTGTTTAAACTGGGGTGTGGAAGTTAAGCCTCCGACAGTAGACTTTACATAACATGCCATGCTTCATGTATTACGCTAGCATGCTAAATGTGACTGTTAGTGCAGCGGCTTCAACAACGGGATAAAATGTACACCTGAAATATTCAAGGTTGTGTTGGAAACATAATGACTAAGTTCTTACAACTTATTCTGATAAAGAAATCACTCAGCTACACAGACCTCAGCGGAATTTTGAAACCCAATGTGGCCCTTGACTCAAAAGGAACAGGTTGCATAGTTGTATGACACCTTTAAGGGATTTGTTTTTGATTAACCTATTTAAAAGGCTGTTTTTAATAATAGGATAGAACACAAGAGATCCTTAGACATCAGTCAGAGGGACCAAGAGGAAAGTCTAAATTCCCACCAGCTGTTTGGTACGGTACTTCCTGGTGTTTAGTGTGCAGGACTTGTATTTCTTATGTATTTCAGGAGAGGCCATGCTGAGTACATTATGGGTTATATACAAACCACCACAGGCAATGGTTTATACTAGCTGTAACCTACTGCAAAAAAACACAGATGTGATTTAACAAAATCACTTCACAAGGCATTGTTCAGCTATTGAGGTGTTGCATTACCTTGTAGTTTTGATCAAGCTCAATACTTTACTTCATGGGCAATACTCAACGATTTCAGGCGAAAAATTAAACCTCAGGTTTCCACAATAGTCATTGGATGATCACGTTATTCATGGTTTGTAAAGCAAAGCCAGCAGGTGGCATATAGACAAAGACAATTTACATAAAACAATTTTGGTTCTGCGTTTCATTTCATGTTCATGTACGAGTGCCTTCTCTCTCCAACCTACTGCTGTTGTGAATAAGTATGGTAATATATCAGCAAATAGCTTGCTCTGTTTGCTCTCCTTACTCAACGTTGTACCCTTTTAGAAATACCTGTATGCGGTTTTCTCAAAGAGGTTGGCGTAATGGTTTCTCTTTGCTGTGCCCTGGAATCCACACAGCAGGTGCTTTGCAACTCTTATCACTTGACATTGCACTAAAATTGTTTCTTTTTTTTTGTTATATTTTATGTCTCTAAAAGCTCTTCATAGATGGTTTACCACAAATATACCCTGCTCCAAAAAATGAAGGGAACACGTAATCATCACACTTTAACACCAAGTCAATGAAACTTTAGATATATCAATCTGTATAGTTATGAAGCATAAGCGTTTGAGAATCAATGCCACCCATTTAGGTGCAAATTAAAGTGTCAACAGGTACCCCGGAGAGGCAACAGCAAGACAACCCCCAAAGAGGGCATGGTTTTGCAGGTGGGGACCACAGCCAATTGCTCTCTCAATATCCTTCCTGCTTCTTCTCTAGTTTGGCGTTTTGCTAGTGTCCTGGTCACTACTGGTAGTATAAGTACCTGCAGCCCATTCATGTTGCAAAGGTAGTCCAGTTCCTCCAGGTCGGCCCATCCGTATGTGCCGTCGCTAGGTTGGTTTTTTCTCCCAGTACAGTGATCCCACTGTATATTGTATATTACTTATTTTATCATTACATTTTCCACCCTACAGGCTAAATCAACAGTATTATCTCAAAAGTAAAGAAATGGTTTTATAATGTACTGCTCTTTAAAATACACTGTGTACAGAACGCAGGTGAATAACTGAATCCTGATGTTAAAACTTAATTCCAACAATCTCCAAACATGTGTTAGACTTAGTAGATCTCACCAGACATGAACACAATCATTCACTTCTCATATTCCGCTGTACAAATGATGGCTAAAAAATACATTTATTACATACAGCCCTAAAAGATGGTCTAGTCAAAAGCGTGTTTTGTAATTAATATAGTATTAACACACATTGATTTCTCTAAAGCCTGAACTGAATGGAATTGAAAGATGGGATGCCTCAGTCAGCTGCCACTGAAACTGGCCTTCGGTGTTGTGAGGGACGTTGCTCAGATCTCACCCTGGGAGGGATGGATTTAGTTACTAAAGGGACAGCGCTGTAGGGTTAGGTTTGTGTTGGTGCAGTGTTGGCAGCTTAGAAGGGCCAACAGATGGTTTGAACTAGGCAAATGTGAATATCCCTGGACCATGCAAATACATCACCACCACATCTGTGACACGGAAGTCACTGTCACTCACGGAAACAAATGGAAATATAATTGTCCCCAAAGCATTATGGAGTACTGTTGTTTTCAAGTCTCTGTCTGTTAAGTGTTAAGGAGTTACAGTGGTTTGCCTCTGAGTGTTTGATGCAGTTTCATGAATACCTTATTTTTTTTCTTACAGAAATGTTTTGCCTTGAAGCTTATTGATTTGAGCATTGTACTTCTTTCCATAATGATAATCCATTTAAAATTATGTTAATGCTGTCGAAGGGGCTCTGACTATGGGACTCTGATTTAAAATGGTTTTGTTTGATTTTTACTGTACCAGGGAACAATTCCAAAAGGTTGATGTACGTCATATGTCACCATGTGTTCAAGGAAGGTTTTCTGTCCCACTAACAATCCTTTACAATATCTCAGCTGAATCATGAGATATATGCACCTATTCTTTGACACATTTCTACATGATATTACATGAGAGGGCGACCTAGACTTCAGTGGCATGGAGAAATGCAATCCCTCAAAAGTGAATGTAGTAAAATGCAAGCCCCGCCCACCCAATTATGTATTTTTTGAGCCACCTAGTTCCACTAGTGATGGGGATTCCTTGTGTTTTCAAAGAACCGGCTCATTTGGTTATTTTAAAAAGAAACTCTTGTAGATCCATCTAGAACCATAAAAAAGCCTCCTACTTAATCGTAATGACTCTGGTGCTGGTAATGGTTGACAACATACAGAAAGGTCACAGAACGGTCACAGAATACCCCAAGTCCTCACAAAGTTGACATGCATTTAAATACAATGGGTGGTGTGCATGTAAGAGTGGGATGTGTGCGGCTCGTATATGATGTTAAGTCGATGTTCAAATGTACACATTTGAAAGTTCCAGGGAATGTGTCTGTCTAGCTGCAGGGAGAAGAACGGCCCCAGAAGGCTATCGTCATGTTAGATGGTGAAAAGGCTTTTCAAATAAGCAACAGTTATACGATTTTCTGCTTGAAGGAATGCTATTTTCATGTTTAGTGGGCTGAATGGGCAAAAAGAGCGGGACATAATGTCATTGTATTACACAATGCTACTTTAATATATAATACAGTCAATTTGTAATGATGAAAACCAGTTATAAATCTTGACACATTGGATGTCCGGTGGAAAACATGTGCTATTAACATTAAAATGCTGGTTCAACTGATTGTACGCAATTCAACAGTAACTTAGGAATGGAACTTAGTATGGACTTAGTGATAACGCTTAGTACTAACATTAGATATGCAGCAAAGCAGTTTCCGATACCTGTCAGATTTTGGTTTGGGCAGTTTTTTTATTTTGTTTTGCAGATCTAGTTGGTTGTTGTTTTGGGTTTTTTCATTCTATATGTTGTTTTTCTATGTTTGGTTAAATTTTTCTTAGTCACGATTGTGTTCTCCGTTTTGTAACTCTTTGTGAGGTATTTCTTGTTTAGATACCACATACTGAGTTTATTATCATTACGTGTATGATCCTCATTTCTGTACCTTAGCCTAGAATTTATATCCTTTTTTGGAAAACCCGGCCTGACCTAAACTACGTTCCGTTGCCTGCTCCTTTTGTACCTTTGCCATTTCGGATTGAATGTGTTTTGACCATTTCCCTATCTGAACAAGCTTTTGTCCTTGTGCCGTATAAACATTGCTCTCTGCTGGTCCTGTAGTCAGGGCTGGAGTTGTTTTCAACCCGGGAATTGCATGCTGCACCAGCCCGTTTTAGCAGGTGGATTTACGCAAGGGACCGTTGGTGAAAAGGGTCAGACTCAAGGGAGAATAAAAAAAATAACTGTAATGCACTCAAGCCAACCGCCAATAAAGTTACCAGAGAAACAATGAGTGGAAGAAACCAGCCCACTGCAATCCTGACAGTTCCTGCTAAACTCTGGTGAAGGTCAAGCATTAACTACGAATGGCTCCGAGGCTCAAAAATTAAAAAAGGAAACGACGATAAAACGAAATAAAAACTGTTTACGCTTGTACTTTGACAGTTCTAATAATGTAAATGATAAATGACACGGTTTTGTCTACTGAAATCGGCTATCCAGTGGCCTACTACACACCGCCGCAAGTATTGCCGTGGTTTGCTTTTCCCGAACCTCTTCACGGGCCCAACAACCTACGGCCGGGCAGTAATGATGAGGAACCAAATGCAGACATTTTGGCATATTCCTGGATTTATTACAAAGAAACACACACTATACGTACAAAGAAAATGATGAACAAAAAACGCTGGACGATAAAGCGGGTAATAGCAAAACAGAAGACACCAAACGTACTGTACACAAATGAACTGAGGGTGTGTTAACAAAAAAGAGGGTTTAACATACAACGCCAGCGCTGGCCAGAACGTTACAGAATGGGTCTGATTACTCACTATGGCATTGGCTGTGGTATATGGAATTCTAGATAATACAATAACTGCATATAAATAATAGAACTATGAATAAAGGCCTTTAAAAAAAAGTGCAAGAATTATTGTTTTTTTTAACAATATAACAATAGGACATGTGACAAAACAAACATTATCATAAAAGTAACTGAAGCATAGTGGATGCCTATTAAGACAAATTCCCAATTCCTCTGAAACAATCGTCCAAATTTAAGGCCTTTAATCCAATATAACATTTTTGCCTGTGAACCGATGATACCGTTTTGCTAGCTGGTATCGATGCATCCCTGAGAAATTCTAGAAGGCATTTGCATTAGCTGATCTAGAAGCGTGTTATCTGACGGGTGTGTTAAACCAGGCTGGTGAGAGCTGTGTGTGAGGATTACAATCTCACTTGAATGGATACTGGAGGGTCTCATTCAGCCTGGGCTGGTCTCCTCCTTTTTTTATTCATGCTGAGTTAAGCTCAGCAAATTCATTTGCTGTCACCTTATATTGGACTTGAAATTAGTTTGGAGGGGGAGGGGCTGAAACAGCCATTGCTTTTCAGTATTGCCAGTGGACCGTCTTGGTCAGTCAATAATCCCTAAATATTGCATGGCAGGTTGGAACAGGGAGGAATAGGGGAGTGTCTGCAATCTCTTAAAATCTCTTTAAGTCGTAACACAGTATGCCTTAACTACACCCGAACCCCACCACAAACGCAGAAACACACCAAACCTTTTTCTGTCATTCATTGTTAAATACGACGTACACAAACACTTGCAGAGAGCTTTCCGGAAAGTGCAGTCACCAAGCCGGGGGTATGTATTACGATTATAGTTCGGGAGGTTGTACAGTGTAAGGGATACCTGTACAGTGGAAATGTGCACTGCATGGTTTATTTGGTCAGTTTCACAATGGATGAATGGAAAACACATAGTGATGATTGTTGATCGAAGTAAAGATGATTCCTGTGGTTTACCACTCAATACAGAGTACTTTCTTGCAATTGCATGCTGTTACTTCACAACATCATCACATTGGTCTGAAGTTATTCCTATGTTATTACATTACATCTTAGAGGCATGTTGACTATACATTTTGTAACAATACTATTTCTGAGTAAGGCTACTCAATGCGCTGTCATAACCTTTGAAAAGGAAATCTGGGATTGTTATTTCCATTAATCAGTCTGACCCCAAGGCATATATCTAAGGATTCAATTCACACTAAATATTTAACATATTGGCTAGCTGCAGCTATTGCGGAATGGGCAATGGGTTTTCAAGATCAGAAAAGTGCAAATCTCAGCGAAACAAATAGAAGCCAGTTAATCTTACAGAATGCAGAGTAGTCCGGATCAGACTTTTCTGTTTCTTAAGTCTGCAGATCAAATGATCTGAAGCTTCCCAAAGCTTCTGAGTATGTGTGGATCAAGTTCCACAGCATGAGCAACTAGTACAAACAGGCTATGCTGCAGTTTGTGAACACCAGCTGTTCTAAAATTAATTAAATGTACATCATTCTGAAGCAAAATGTAGACTACTCTGAAAGAAACATTTTTATGACTGAAAAAATATAATGATTGAGAAAAGAAGGCTATTTTGCAGAATGGAACGTAATAGATGTTTAACCTTGAACATGCATCATACATGATTGAAATCTGTCGTGTTTTGGTCTTACAGTAACATACTGCTATGCTATTAATATGCAGTCATTTGAATAAGTAAGTCCACCTCACGGAAAGTGCTCTTTTTTTTTACCTATTTGGATGTTTAATCTTCAATACAACACTATTGACAGATAAACACTTTCATGTCGCAAAAAAGTACATCCCCTGCTTCGATAGCCGTTTTTGCCCCATTGGACTAAAATAACTTTCTGTCTTTCTGTAGCAATTCTTCTTTTTTTTTACTGTCAGTTTCTTATGTCAACTGGGAGGATTTTTGATTTTTGAGTGCTGCTGCAAATGTGTCATATCTGAAGGTTTTCTTGAAATGCCCCTCAACTTTTCTATAGGATTGAGATCTGGATTTTGACTCCATCTCTTCTTTTGGACTATATTGATGTAGTTTTTCTTGTTCTGGCTGTGTGTTTGATCGTTTTCTTGTTGCAACATTCATGTTGAGTTCAGCATCAGCTATATGTCAGATTTCCCCACAATGTCCTCAATAATTCTCTGGTACAATATGGGATTTATGGTTGGCTCAATGATAGTTTGCCTGGTCCTGAGGTAGCAAAGCATCTGGGGCTGAAATTGGTGGTAAGACCTATCATATCCTCATCTCAAATCACACAAAAGTATCTCACCTTTAGGCAAGAGGCCATGCTACTGGTTTTCTTATGATTAGCCCCTGCTTTTGTGCACCTGGTTAGAATTCTTGCTATTTCATTTGGTGGTTGGGGTAGTGGTGTATTAACTTTTTATCAATTTTAACTGCATTAAATAGTTTGGAATATGTTTTGTTGTAGTCTGTTAAATTGGGTTACCTCTATCACTGTATGTGGTTGGCTTTTAGTTGAAATGTCAAAATACAAGAAACTTCTATAGGGTGTCCTTTCATGCTCTTATCATTTTGTGGTCCTGCAGAATCTTGATCTTAGGGCCGGCAGACCAAAGATCCAGTGTTTGGATGCTGACATTATTTGTCAAGTTAAACAGCAAAATACTCACTAGATTTACATATCCCTAATCTAGAGTTTGATAATGTATGAGTTTTCTGAAACACCTCTATTGATGAAATGTTATTGAGATGTCACACCCATCACCTGAGTTTGCATAAATATGCATGATGCCATCTGTTCACCAGCTCTGTGAAAACTTTCTCTGGGTTGCTATGCTGACATGCCCTGTGTTTTTCCATTTTAGCCTCTGTGCAAATTGAAATTCTGTGATGGAAGCATCTGTGATGGAAGCATCTGTGGTAGAAGCATCTGTGATGGAAGCATCTGTGATGGAAGCATCTGTGATGGAAGCATCTGTGATGGATAAGGCTGTGTAAATGGTTGGGGGTTCCGACCCTAAGCACAAAGCGCGTGGATGGAACTAACGAGACACACAAGTGAAGAAGAATGCTCTTTTCTTTTTATAAAGCAGGAAAAAGGGATCTGCTAAACAGTCCTCTCTTCAGGTCAAAGGAAAAACTCAACTAGTCACTTCAATATGAAAACACTTAGAGGAAGCATCCACATAGGCTACTCGAACAACAGTACTAGCACTACTCACTTGTGCGTACTTCCGTTGGCACTATTAGTTGTGTGGAGGAGGACTGGACAACCTAGAGATCGTCGGCTGCTGTAATAGCCTGTAGTTCACAATAAACAACGCTAATAATCAATTGAACTAGCCGTAGGCAGTCGTGACCCAGCAATTAATCCGGCCTTGGCGTACTCTTTCGAACGTAACTCTTTCCATGTGTGCGGCGGTATCTCAAACTCTCTGCGGTCCTCTTTCTGAATACCCCAGCCTGGCCTGGTTATATGGGCAGATACAAGAGAGGATTGTTAACGACGGGTGCGATGAATTATGTTCGGCCCATTCTACCTCAGGGTCTCGAGGCCGCCTGGTCGCCCATTCTCTCACAGGGCTTTTGCCTTGACTGCTGTGTGTGTCCGATGGTGTGGTTGGATGCTAAAGTTCCCCTGGAAAGGCATTTTCTCCGGGCTGTTTGACAACGGAAGGCTGAACATTGACCTCTGTCATTCCACTGGCTGAGCAGCCTTGCTTGCCAGACCAGGCCAGTAGACCAGCGAGGTCCTACTTCAGGGTAGACTGTGTGGCCCATAACCCCGGGGTCTCAGTCCGGGTGGACCTCCTAACCAGCACAGCCGTCCCTTCTGTCCCTGCTTCATTAAAAAGTGTTGATGAGAACTGCATTAGTACGTGGGTCGGACTAGAGTCAGTCCGTGACCAGTAATGTATCAGGGTGGATATAGGCTATATATCATTTTCATTATACTTTTTAGTCATTCAGCAGACGCCCCTATCCAGACTAGATTGATGTAGTGAGACAACTACAAAACCTTTCAAATGTAAGTACATTTTAACCACTGATGTAGATGTCAGTTGTAAAAGAAAGAATAATTAAAAAGCGGCAATATTAGTTCATTAGAGGCAAGGGTTTCAGAAGTGTATAAAATGGATGGCGACTCCACAGCTTCAAAGGGAAGTGCTTTTTACTATTGAGCTGTCCTACTGTTAGAGTCAAGAGCCCAGAAGTAGTAGCATTAAGAACGTGGGCAGGGATGTAGGGTTTGAGCATAGCCTAAAGCTAGGGAGGTTCAGTTCTCCTTACTTTTCTGTAGTATGATGGCACATCAAAAGTCTGAGCAGTTCCAAGTACAGTCGGTAAGACAGAGGAAAACTCTCATGTGCAATAAACAGTTTAATTACTTGCAAGGAGAGAGAAAACACAAGAATTTGCATTTCATTCTGTGAAAGCAACACATATTTCCTATCCCTTTCTCACCCCTGTTGTGTGTCTTTTTTTATCCTGAAAAAAATCTCAATGATCTGTTTCCCATTCTGACAACAGGTTTACATATACTTTAATATTTCTACATCAATACTACTTTACATTTACATCACTATCAACACCTGGCATTAATTTCTACATTTACATCACTATCAACACGTGGCATTAATTTCTACATTTACATCACTATCAACACCGGACATTACATTCTACACTTACATCACTATCAACACCTGGCATTACATTTTACATTTACATCACTATCTGCACCTGGCATTACTTTCTACATTTACATCACTATCAACACCTGGCATTACATTCTACATTTACATCACTATCAACACCTGGCATTACTTTCTACATTTACATCATTATCAACACCTGGCATTACTTTCTACATTTACATCACTATCAACACCTGGCATTACTTTCTACATTTACATCATTATCAACACCTGGCATTACATTCTACATTTACATCACCATCAACACCTGGCATTACTTTCTACATTTACATCATTATCAACACCTGGCATTACTTTCTACATTTACATCACTATCAACACCTGGCATTACTTTCTACGTTTACATCACTATCAACACCTGGTATTACTTTCTACATTTACATCACTATCAACACCTGGCATTACATTCTACATTTACATCACTATCAACACCTGGCATTACTTCCTACATTTACATCATTATCAACACCTGGCATTACTTTCTACATTTACATCACCATCAACACCTGGCATTACATTCTACATTTACATCACTATCAACACCTGGCATTACTTTCTACATTTACATCACTATCAACACCTGGCATTACTTTCTACATTTACATCACCATCAACACCTGGCATTACATTCTACATTTACATCACCATCAACACCTGGCATTACTTTCTACATTTACATCATTATCAAAACCTGGTATTACTTTCTACATTTACATCACTATCAACACCTGGCAAGTATATTTACTTTAATTACCTCATACCACTTACTGTGTTTTGTTGTCATGCACCATAGCACCAAAGACAATCCCTTGTATGTGCAAATGTACT
This sequence comes from Novumbra hubbsi, assembly GCA_016801125.1. NCBI lineage: Eukaryota > Metazoa > Chordata > Actinopteri > Esociformes > Umbridae > Novumbra > Novumbra hubbsi. The sequence continues at coordinate 141,270 of JACXGK010000103.1, read as the reverse complement.
TGGCGATGACGTTTTTCAGATTCTGATTCTGACATTCCTCTTCATGCATTCCTCACAATGACTCAGTGCCGTTCCATTAAGCTCAATGCTTAAATAGAAATATACAATCCATGAATGCATCAGTTCATGGAATTTATCACAACAGTAGACAAGCACCACATTCTTGTAGTAAATGTGAGCTTTTACTCAGAGCCTCAGGAAGTGGAATGTGTGAAGCAACATGGTGTCATGAGAGAATTGAGAAAGGTTGAACATCAGGCAAATAGCTGTTAACTTTTCTCACATATATTGAGTCAGATCTGTACTGAACTGAGTAGTAATTTTAAAAGAAATCACACTTTGACGATGAGGCACTTAGTCACCTTAGTCCGTCTCCTTAGTCACACAAACTGGTGTCATTTCTGTGTGCAGTTTGAGGAAGGTTTCTATGTACAATGTGTTTGAAGTGTTAGATCTTCCCAAAGCTTTTTCCTCATTGTGTTATTGTTGAATTACTTCCTTCATACTGGATAGACATATATAAAAATGGTTTCAATCATTCGGGAAGTAGATAAATGGCCTAAATTAAATAAATTGCCTACAGAAATCCGAAATATCCCTTTAAAACAACGGCCCGTAGTGTCCAGATTTCTATAAAATATTACCAAGTTTAAGACGAACATTTTCACAAAGTCTTTTAGTTTGTGTCACCTGTGAATAATATGGTCACACTCTCACAAAATTACTTTCTATATTAAAGTAAAACATAGCATATTCATGTGGGTAGGTTGCTATATTTTTTTTAAGAATGCAATCATGGCAATACCTAATAGAGCATTTGTAGAGAACATTCAATTAATCTTGGGTTGATTTAGCTTTTTCAATCATATATTTTACTGAATCCTCTTTGACATTCTACAATTCAGCGTGGCCAATAAGGACTAGTGATAGAAAGTAACATTTGTGTTTTAAAACTGATTAGGATCTTTGAGTCGTTCAGTAAAAATAACCAATATTTTGGCTGAAAAGAGTCATCAATGTGGTCATTCATCAATGTGGTTTAAACAAGGTACAATTATACCTACAAATAAATATAATTTTGTAATACATTAAGACCAGATTTTGTTGCTTTTTCAGCACGGTTAGAAGGTCAAGTGTTTTACTTGACAGCCGCGAGGAAGATGAGTACGTTGTTAACGAACTGCCAAGCATTTCTAACAAGAACAAATAGTTCACCAAATGCGCATCACAAAAAAAAGCCATAAACAGGTTTCCATTCACAAGCCCGAAGGATTTTTACTTAAAGTGTATTGGTTTGTAGCCACTTAAACATATTGCTTGAGTACACTAGATAATGTTAAAATCCTATATAAGTACTATTTGAATACTAAGCATACATCAGTGTTGCCGCAGGCGCCAACAGGAGGCTGTTGTCACAGTTACTCCCCTGTTGGGCGGATGGGTGAGCTAGAGGGAGAGCGTGCCTCACACACGCAGCCACACGTACAACTCGCCAAGTGAATAGACACAAGGAGGGCGTTTGATATCGGGACGAGGATGATTCACACCACCGAATTGTTAAACCTGGTTAAACATTTTGCAGAAGAAAATGGTTTTGAAGGTCACGCTGATGCGGCCGATTAAAAATGGAACTCGAAAAGCGAAAGAAACGGGGTCGCAGAATGTGTCAATTTGCTCGTGGGCTGGAGTCCTGCCTATAATTAATTACAATATTCAGTGAGATGGTTTTCATTAATCGTGTTAAAAAGCAGCTTTTCCGTGTTGGAATGAGGCAGTACCGTATTAGGTCATTCAAAATATTGTCGACCACTGTGAGGGTGAGTGAAAGTGAAAAAGCTGTACCCCAAATTGACATCATCTGAGGACGATTGAGCAGAATGCCACCTATCAATATCATTATCAAAGGAAGATTACCAATGAGCAAACACTTGAACGAAACCATTGCTTATTTTTGTGTTTCTCCTTACTGAGAGAAAGGTGATATGCCCTTCCAACTGACTGACTCTTCAGTGTTCCCTCTCAAAGCTTCCTAAGGTTCTACACCATTAAGGGATTCATTAGCCCGGGTATCTCGTTGATGACAGTATTAGTGAGGGCTCAGCTCCTGTCGATGAAATCTAACACGGTGTCTCTGTAACAGGGAGACTGTCTGCCTGCCTCTCCAGGTGCACTCACCTGCTCCTCCTCTGGAGAAGCAATTATTCTTTGTGTGGCAGGATGAAGGCGCTCCCCAGACAGTCACACGGCCAAGCCCCTGCTAATTGGTGATGTTAGGGATTCGGGCCAGACGCAAGGGGGCTCGTCACTCGCCTGCTTTTTGCTTCGCTTTTTCGACCACTTTAGTTGTTGTTTTGCTTTGTCAACGCTTTCTTTTGATATGCATATCAATAAATGTTTTATTCATGCAATCTTGGAAATCAGCTGGGTTACCCCGTGCTCTGCTTTATTTGTGTAAGGGTTCACAGTTAGAGGCATTTTTATAAAAGGCTGTAACAATTAAACAACCCGGGCGAAAATGAATGAATATTGTAATTGTCGCTGGTAACACCTGGGGACAACTGTGCAGGTTTGATGAAGGATTTAAAAAGATACGGTCTTATATTTAAAACCTTTCCTTGTGGATTCATTTTGTTTGTAGTCAGTTATAACTACATAATAATTGACCCAAAATATGTTTACTTTAAAAACATAATGAGTATTTTGTTTTAATCACCAAAACCGTGTGATGTTACGTTGTTGCTGTTTTATCACGTAGTTAATCCAATAGCAAAACCCTCAAGATGTGTTTTGCGACATGTTTCAAAATGTCCCTTTGTATTTAATATGCTGTTGTGCTGTTGCCTGGTTACAAGAACTCCTTGCTCTGACAAATGCCACGCCACGCCCACAGACGCTAGTTTCCTCTCTGCAAAAAGTGTAGATGTGAAACACCTGCTTGAGGACTCCCTGGTTGCAAAATCTGTCCCAGAAATTAGGCCATGGGCTAGAACATGTGTGACATTTAGAAAGTTCCAAATTGACTTTTTAGATAAGATTCAATTGCTGAGGGTTTTGTTTTTCACAACACACAGTTCATTTTGACCTCACATAAGAGGTTTCAGAGTGAAGTATGTTGTGAACTTTAGTGCAGCGGAAGATTACCGCCAGGAAAACAGTAACGTATGTTGCAGTACATTAGACTGATTTAACATCAGACAGTACACCAAATAAAATTTACTGAACACCATTCCTATATCTATGCAGAACAAATTAAACAGCATACTATAGAAGTACTGTTATCAAGTGACAAGAATTAAGAAATTATGCTTAATTAGCTTGCATCATAGACCCAGGAACACTTGATTTCCGCATTTGACCCAACCTCTCTGTATTGGAGAAGAGCCACAATGAGAACCAGAGGGGCAATTGCCTTGCTCTGGGACAGATCATCAGGACTATGGGTGATGTCCTTGCTCTGGGACAGATCATCAGGACTATGGGTGATGTCCTTGCTCTGGGACAGATCATCAGGACTATGGGTGATGTCCTTGCTCGGGGACAGATCATCAGGACTATGGGTGATGTCCTTGCTCTGGGACAGATCATCAGGACTATGGGTGATGTCCTTGCTCTGGGACAGATCATCAGGACTATGGGTGATGTCCTTG